>JASDQU011311426.1:7463-25064 GCA_032191745.1 Picea mariana
CTAAAATAAAAAATAGGTAAGAAAAACTATTTTGTAAAACTACCCAAAAACTAAATAAAATTCCAGGAACCCTAGAGAGTCTCCCTAGTACGGTCGCCAATTCTGTTGTGGGGTAAATCTCCCTACGGACTAGAAAATAGAGTTCAGACTTAGCATGCAGATATGACTAAAGAGAAATTACTTTATACCTTCATCCCTAGATTTAAATCCCCTTTTCTTAGTAAATGCATGGAAATATCAACCTACCTCGTTCCCGGCGTTTGATGTCGATCCTCTGTTGTGCTCGATTACTTGTTTGCAATACTCCTTCCAAAGTTGACCTGCATCCAAGACAAGCAACAACTATGCATGCATACTACTTATATACTAACGGGTTAGAAATCCAAACATATACTAATCAAACTGTAAAAAGTTCATGAATTGGGACGGGAAAAGCATTTTCTTTATTACTTAGAATGAGTCAACTTACAAAAGTTGAGACTGGCCACCACTCCTTGAAACTGATCCTGGGCTCCTCTTCTTCTGTCCTCCAACTTCTTTGCTTTGAATCTCCTTTGGCACAAGGAAAGTCTAAAGGGTTGGGACAATGGGAATACGTAAATGGGTAGAGTTTCTTTGCTATATTTTTTCCTCTTCCAAATGGGATCCCTACCCCTTCTTTTATAGGCTAGAAGGAGCTAGGTATTTGGACGAACCCTCGGCCATGCATGGTTGGGAGTTTTAGTTAACTCACCCATAGATTTTTGTTCCATTGGCAACTTTCCTTTTTTCATGCTTTTTTCGCTCCACGCAGGTTGCTTTGGGTCAGCCAGCATGTACACATGTGTAGTAATGGATTAGGGCACATGGGCCTTTATACAAGAGGATTTTCAAAGAGTTGTTCAATAGTGTTTTGGCAAAGAAGGGATATGAGTTGGCCTGATGCCAGGAAAGCATGTGTGGTGCAATTTAGGGTTATAACAGGTATCTACTGTGTAATGGAATTTAAATGGAGTTCCTCCATGTTGGCGTTTAAGTGTTCAAGTTGATTCATAGTCGAAATTTCATTTTTGTTTGAATGACATTGCGTCCAAAATATGTGGTTTCTCTGTTGCTATGCCTATTAGAAAATAATTATGGGAAATGTTGTTCAGGTTTCACTCGTCTCTGGTCATTAAACTTCGAGGGTTTTCTTCTCCCTCTAATATAAAAGAATGGTTGTTTGCTTAATGTCATTACCTAATCTTGAAATATTTGTAGCTCCTTCAAACTGCCTGTCAATTGTTTGAATATATATGGGCATATTTGCTTGCAGCCTCCATGATGAGTCTGTAGAGAGGTCTGTGGAAGGTATGTTGTGATAAGAAATGGTTAAAAAATTATTTTTTGCAAAACCCTTGAAGTGTTCATCCATACCTCAGTTCTTTTATTTATGAGTCACAATTTCAAACTCTCAGCTCGATGTTTATTATCAATGGTTATTCCAACATTTGAGAGGTTGGCTATTCACATATTATTTGTCATGTATCCATGGGGTTTTGTCGATTTTTTTAAATTTATGATGTTAGAATAATAACACCAAGTTCACTCGATTCTAAACCTAGTCTGTTACACAACAAACATTTAAAGTTGTGACACCTGCCTCATATGTTGAAGAGTTGTTGACTTATGTGGTGTTACATCATGCACTTGGTGTGGTTTGTTTTTAGTAGTGTTGAATATCTCTATTGGAAATCTATTATTAAAAAAATTAACTCTGCGAATAAAGGAAATAAAAGTGTACAGTGGGAATATTTGTTATTTTCATCAAATCTTGGTTCGTTGGTTGATTATCCACAGGGGATTTTTGGTCGATTTTGGAAAACTGTATAATGTTAAGATAAGAGAACACTAGATACACATGGGTTTCAAACCCAATATGTTTACACATCAACTGTTTAAGGTTGGTTGTTGGCTTATGTTGCGTTCTCGGCCCCATTGCGCGCTGGATGTGGTCCATTTTTAGTTGTTGGAATGATTATGTTGACAATCTATTATTAAAAGAACTCAACAAATAAAAGAAATAAAGAGTGTACAATGGACAGTCTTGGAGCTTTCCTAGGGTTTTGAAATATCAATGTGTTGGATTTGACTTACTAAACAAAGAAAGGTTTTGGCAATTATTTTATTGATGACAATGGCATTTTTTTGGTATCATTGCATGTAATAGAACAATAATCATTTTCCCTCTCATTATACCATTTTTCGCTCACTATATTCCCCTCATCCTCCCAAATACATTAAAACACTCCATGTTCTGTTACTATGAATTTAAAATTCTTTATGGAAAGAGAAAGGATTAATAAAAAATTGGTTAACAAATGGTGTTTGGAAGGTTGGATTTAGATATAGTCTCTGTTACTTTTCATTTTTCGAATAGTATTTGTTTATCTTGCCCCATCCATGCTACCATTTTTCGCAAATTATAAACCTCTCATATTCCCAATAGCCCTATCATTCCCTGTTCAAGTGGCAATGGATGATGAAGTTTTAAGGTGTTAATGGATGGATTGCATGTGTTCTGTGGTGAATAATAGAGCCAACTTTTTTATTTTATTTAGGTAGATTTTCATCCATGGATTGTTAATATGTTTTCATGAAATGTTGGAATATTTCTTCAGGATGAGCTTGTTTAATAGAGGTAGTAATGGCAGAGGCAATAGAGGCAGAGGGAATTGACAGAGAGGCCATAGAAGGCCTCAATTTTCAATTCATTTTGATGTTGATCCATAGGAATAAAATCAGCTCCTTCAAGATGGGTTCTTCAACTTAGTTGGCCATGGGATCCTCCAGCCCCAACCTGAAATACCTCCCTTCGAAGAACATCAAAATGTTTCTGGTATATGTGTTCCTCTTCATGTGTCAAAGCAACTAGAACCGCCTGCCAACGATTTTTGGCAAGATATTGTCCACTAGCCTATTGTTCATCACAATGGTTGGCCCACTTCTTCTTTACCATTACCCCCTCTGTCATCGCCAAATAATACAATTTCCAAAGATGATCATGTTGTCTCACTTGTGCAGTCTTCTCATGCTAGTAAGAGGTTAAAAATCAATGTTCCCAAGCCTGTGCAAGATAAAGGAAAAGGAGTGGCCACTCCTTCCAAGTCATCTAAAGAGTCCTCTGAATATGTGTCTTCATGTTTTGATCTTAAAGATGATTGTTCTCATGTTATCAATGTAGTCCAGCCTCAAGGTTCCAATTAGCCTAAGGCTGCCACATAAAGATCAAAAGAGGAAAACAGTGAGAAGAGGCCAAATGGATCTCATGGTATATATGTTTTTTAATGATGATTTATGTTATTTCTTATTCAGGAGAGTATTTTTATTGTGACAAAGTTTTGGACAACACACACATATTTAGGTAGTTGTTTTGGATAACAAGCACATATTTAGGTAGTTTTTTTGGACAACATGGACAATACTTTTTTGGATATGGTCATATTATATTTTTTTGATATTTAAAATGTTTGATCCTAATTATGAGAACGAGAGTTACAAGGAGAATATTTGAATCAAATGATTGAGTTTTATATTTCATGTTTGATGAGTCTGTGAAACCAGAGATTCAGAGTTCTGAATCTGTTAGAAATAGATTTCCCTGTGGATCCACCAGTTTGTTGATGCCCAAAAGCGAAATGTGGGGTACATGCATGCAAATTGGTTGCAATGCCTTATTATTTATATACAGTTAATAATATACTAGATAGGTGGGACCCCGTATGTGAATAATGATGAAGGATACCTCATATTTTTATGCGCTCATATCTATTTTACAAAAATGACTCTACAGTTTTAAAAAATTCAAAACCTCTTTCCTAGAAGAATGGGAAAATGATAGGTTTATTGGCGATTTAATTCAAAGGGAAAATGTGTTGTTCTATTGAGCATATTGGTTTATTCTGCTACACATATATTTTTGATGGTGGATTTAAACTCCAAGAATGAAGTTGTATATGATTATGGCATATTTCACTTATGATTTCTTATTAAGTATAATGCACCATTGTTAAGGTTTATAAGGGTCGCAATTCTTCCCTAGAAAAAATTGGGGATATACAACATATTTTGTGCTAAGTGTTAAGCGCGCATATTAGGATTGAAAAATTTATGGAAGGGGACATATCTGACTTTGTATTGAAATTTTGATGGTAACTATAGTGGATTATGCACTAGAGGTGTTAGTGTGATCGTATTGGGCTATGGTTGATAGGGTTAATATAAGATACATCATGCAATTATTTCATGTCACTCTAACCCTAACTTGAGGTCGCCACCCTCACTTGGTTCACATTTGGTTGATTTCTTGGTTGGTGTTGTCTCTGTTTTGCTTGACCTTGGAGGAAATAGTCATGTTAGTGGTTTTCCCTGGCATTCTACATACATGTATGAAAGCTCTTTGTGCTCCATCCATGAAATATAGCTCTGCTCAGAATTAAATAATAATGTTGGCTCTTGCATTTGCTTATAGACTGTGTTTTTCTGAAGTTTAATGCATGTGGGTATCTACTGTGTAATGGCATTTAAATGGAGTTCCTCCTTGTTGGAATTTAAGTGTTCAATATGATTCATAGTTGAAATTTCATTTCTGTTTGAATGACATTGCGTCCAAAATATGTGGTTTCTCTGTTTCTATGCCTGTTAGAAAATAATTATGGCAAATGTTGTTCGGGTTTCACTCGTCTCTGGTCATTAAAATTTGAGGGTTTTCTTCTCGTTGTGATATAAAAGAATGTTTTTTTGCTTAATGCCATTACCTTGTCTTGAAAGATTGTAGCTCCTTCAAACTTCCTATCAATTGTTTGTATACATATGGTCATATTTGCTTGTGGCTGCCATGAGGGGTCTATAAAGAGGTATGTGGAAGGTATGTTGTGATAAGAGATGGTTAAAATGTTCTTTTTTGCAAAACCCTTGAAGTGTCCACCTTCATGTTCGCCCAGACCTTAGTTATTTTATTGATGAGTCACAATTTCAAACTCTAAGCTCGATGTTTTTTATTAGTGGTTAATCCAACATTGGCGAGGTTGGATACTCACATATTGTTTTTCATGTATCCATGGGGTTTTGCCGATTTTTTTAAATGTATGATGTTAGAATAATAACACTAGGTTCACTGGGTTCTGAACCCAGTCTGTTACACAACAAACATTGAAATTTGTGACACCTACCTCATATGTTGAAGAGTTGTTGACTTATGTGGTGTTCCATCACATGCTTGGTGTGGTCTCTTTTTAGTAGTGTTGAATATCTATGTTGGAAATCTATTATAAAAAAAAGAACTCTTTGAATAAAGGAAATAAAAGTGTATAGTGGGAAGATTTGTTATTTGCATTAAATATTGGTTCGTTGGTTGGTTATCCACATGGTTTTTTGGTCAATTTTGTAAAACTGTATAATGTTAAGATAAGAGAACACCAATTGCCCATGGGTTTCAAACCCAGTCTATTTACACAACCACTATTTAAGGTTGGTTGTTGGCTTATGTTGCATTCGCATCCCCATTGTGCACTTAGTTGTTGGAATGATTCCGTTGACAGTCTATTATTAAAAGAACTCAGCAAATAAAATAAATAAAGAGTGTAAAATGGACAATCTTGGAGCTTTCCTGGGGTTTTGAAATATCAGTGTGTTGGATTTGACTTACTAAACAAAGAAAAGATTTGGCAATTATTTTATTGATGACAATGGGATTTTTTTGGGTATCATTGCATGTAATAGAACAATAATCGTTTTTCCCTCTCATTATACCATTTTTTCTCACTATATTCCCCTCATCCTCCCAAATACATTAAAACACTCCCTGTTATGTTACTATGAATATAAAATTCCTTATGGAAAGAGAAAGGATTACTATAAAAGTTGGTTAACGACTGGTGTTTGGAAGGTTGTATTTAGATACATTCTCTATTACTTCTAAATTTGTTGAACAATATTCATTTATCTTGCCTTGTCCATGCTACCATTTTTCGCACACTATAAACCCCTCATATTCCCAATATCCCTATCAGTGCTTGTTCAAGTGAAAATTGGTGATGAAGTTTTAAGGTGTTAATGGATGGATTGCATGTGTTATGTGGTGAATAATAGATCCAACTTTTTTATTTTATTTAAGTGGAGTTTCATGCGTGGATTGTTAAGAGTTTTTCATGACATGTTGGAATATTTTTTCAGGATGAGATCCTTTAGCATAGGCAATAATGGCAGAGGAAATTGACAGAAAGGCCATATAAAGCATTGGTTTTCAATTCATTTTAATGTCGATCCACATGAATTAAATCATCTATTTCAAGTTGGGTTCTTCAGCTTAGTTGGCCATGGGATCTAGCCCCGACCTGAAAGACCTCCTTTCCAAGAACATTAAAAGTTTTTTGGTATCTGTGTTCCTCCTCATGTGTCAATGCAACCAGAACCGCCTGCCAACGATGATTGGCAAGAGATTGTCCACCAGCCTGTTGTTCATCACCATGGTTGGCCCACTTCTTATTTTCCATTATCCCCTCTGCCACTGCCAAATAATCCAATTGCCCAAGTTGATCTTGTTGTCTCCCTTGTGCAGTATTCTCATGCTAGTAATAGGTTAAAAACCGATGTTCCCAAGCTTATGCAAGATAAAGGAAAATGTGTGGCCACTCCTTCCAAGTCATCTAAAGAGTCCTTTGAATCTGTGTCTTCACGTCTTCATCTTAAAGATGATTGTTCTCATGTTATCAGTGTATTCCAACATCAAGGTTCTAATCAGGCTAAAGATGCCATAGAAAGATCAAAAGAGGACAACAGTGAGAAGAGGCCAAATGCATCTCACAGTAAATATGGTTTTTAATGATGATTTATGTTATTTCTTATTGAGGACAATATTTTTACTTTGACATAGTTTTGGACAACAAGCACATATTTAGGCAGTTTTTTTGGACAACAAGCACATATTTAGGAAGATTTTTGGGACAACATGGACATAATACTTTTTTGGATATGGTCATATTATATTTTGCTGATATTTAAAATGTTTGATCCTAATTATTAGAACGGGAGTTGCAAGGAGGATATTTGAATCAAATGATTGAGTTTTATATTTCATTTTTGATGATTACTAAAAGAAATAATTGGGAGTCACAAGGGGTCCCACCTATTTAGTTATTATTTAATTAAGACCCTTATTTATATATATTATTATTATTTGTCTCAATTAATTAGTTAAGATAATTAGACTTAACTAAGAAAAGGTAATTGAACTACCATAACCTATTGACAAGGAATAAAATCTCAATGAAAGGAAGAGACAAGGGGGAGAGAATAGAAGGAGAGCTAAAACCATAAGGTTTTCTCTATACTAGTGAGATACTTTCATTTTCATTCATTATGATTTTACTAGAAGGTTTAACCCTCTTGAAGACAACAGGGTCTTATTGAAGGGAACATGATTCAAAAACTTAATCACATATTTCAACAACTTGTTTTAAAGCTGTATGATTTATCTTTGACAGTCTGTGTATTCTTGTTTTTTTATGGATTGAATTTCATGACTGGTAAATAATATCTTGCAGAGTCAAGTGACAACATTTTGTGGCAAGCTGATCCATATCTTTAGCTTCAATTTTCTTTTTGTTGTCAGAGTCTTTTTGTATGGTGCCCATCGAAGGCTTCTAAATCTGAATTTGGTCCCTAACCTCGCAGGGGTTTGTAAAGAGAACTCAGTTTTGTATCTCAGAATGAAATAAATAATAAAATCATGTTATTGTTTTAGTCTCACACATGTGTTTTAATGATCTGGTTCACTCTTTTGCTTTTATCTCCATGTACACATTCTTGTAATTTCTGTACACAGTCATGTAACTTTTGTTTAAGTTTATTTCTTTGCATTGTTACATATAACATATAAAAACCATCCTTGATCCCTTGTACATTAATACATGTGGATTAAGTGATTGTCTTAAGGATATAAATCCAGGGTGACATTCCCAACTATCTTGCCTTAGCCCAACAAGATCTGAAAATTATTGAGTAAGGTTTTCCATACCTTTTCCTCAACACGGTGCACCAATTTTAACTAACCACGTCGGGGTGTACTAGAAAAATTACGCCCCGGCAAGTCAAATGTTCAAACACAACTCTATACTTTATAAAAAAATAAATGCACTGAATAAATCACACTGGTGCCATTTAACACTATGCACCGATACACTTCACTTAACTAATTGCACCACTAAAATAATGATTTATAAAATTTAATGTAGCAGTGCAACCATTGTAATCTAATGCACTGACACTATATACAAAAATGCATTGGGACATATATTTCTCAAATTTTCATAGCGAGTCATCTCATTGGATGCCTCGTTCTTGGTGCACTCGCATTTATAACGTAACAAGAAATAAAAGGATGGTTCTCCACTATCATGGTGGTACCAGTGCATTAATAGTAACACCTTACTCTATCTTGTTGTGTCATTTCATTGGACGCCTTGTAACTGATGTTGTCTGATGATCCAAATTATTACCTATCCAAAAGGCTCATTAGAGGCACATTTTCCCACCATAATATGACTTAAAACTTGTTTTTGACAATATTTAATAGTAAGTCATGAATATTTTTGCATGTTTCTTAGTAAATGTGTTTTGAGGTGGAATTTTGTGTATATTATACCTTTTTTTCTAATATCTATGCCAAAATATGTTTGTAGAACCAAGCAGATCGAACACCATGAATCAAGAGAGTTGAAGGGCATTAACATCCTAAAAATAGGGGATTTTGTCTCCCTCAGAACACTACCAGCCAAGAATCAAGGGACCTTGTCCCCACCTACCTATAGAGAGTTGTTTGTTAATTAATATCCACTCCTGATCAACAATAGTTTGAGATCTAGATGTATTGAATAAGATCCTGTATTTCTCCACTTCTCTCCTCAATTTAAGAAAAGAGGTCGAACTCTCAAGACCATATATAGACCTCTATCCTAGGAGAGAAGGAGAAATATTCTTTATAATATTATATTGAGATTTTTCTCTAATGACTTTTGTTGGAAACTTAGAGCCTTTTTTCTCTTGATGTATTACTGATGTTAATGGAATAAAGATTGTCTTGTTTTCAACTTGTTAGATTGTTCTCAAGGTTCCTTGTGATTATTGGGTAGGGCCCACTCAAGAGGACTCAAGGACCCTATTGCGAATTTTTTATCTCTTTGCATTTTAAGATAGTGATTAGTTAGCATTTCATTTCTTTTGAAGATTAATGTAGTTTTGCATAATTAATTCTACTTTCTATCAAGTTATCATTAATTGGTTAGTTACAATAGGTATCGTGTTGAAAGATTCAACATCCTATTGGAACACTCTTGGGTGTGTTTCCAAGGCTAAGAACCTTATATCTATTCCATTTTATTATAGTATAGCTTTGTTGATGCTTCAGAAGACTTACACTATCTTTCTAGGCCTCTTTTGGCTTCCTGTAGGAGTTTCCTGTATAAACTGCATAGCTCCTGTAGAAACCTCCTGTAGGATTTTTTTAGCTCTAGATGTCAATGTATATTAATCTTATTTTCATAAGAAAAACAATAAACATTAAGAAGGCATATGACTTGCTATTGTTCAAAGTTTAGGCATAAAATAACTTGTTTAGTTCATGCATTAGTTTAGCTTTTCTTTAATTGCATCTTTCTATCATACACTAGAATGAATTTATTTTATGATTTTAGTTTTCTCTTTATGGTTTAGTATGATTTTAGATTAAATTCCTTTCTTTTGCAAATCTAGATTACTTTCTATTATAATTTGGTGTTCTTCTCAACAATAGTTTGAAGTTTCTTTTTGTCATTTCAATTTCCTGCACCATTTCATGCATTCCAACCCTTGATTAGTCTTAGACCTATACTACTGTCAGTGCACACTTCATATACATTACACAATACCTCTTAAGTATGTATGAACCCTAGGTTGACAAAGTAAAGTAACGAGAAAGGGACACAATAGTATTATTGTTGCTATTCTTAGGTCCATCACCATCGACAAAAAAATGCGCCATTAAAAAAAATACCACTAGTACAATAACATGGTAGCACCAGTGCATTTATATTAATACTTCACACCATGTAATTTCATATTCAACAATTTCACTGGTCGGTGCAGATGGATCAAAACAATGCATTGGTAATGTAAAGAGCACAACACCGAGCCAACTTTTCACAAATTTGCAGTGTAGTGTCTTATGGCAAGCACCGCTAAGATGCTAGGAAGTGCAACGATTGAGATAAATGCACCGATGTGTGCTATTAATCAAACACACTGCCAAGTTTTTGAAGCACAAATTTCCTCCGCGATGCGTCACATAAAAAAAACACATCGGTAATGTGTACTACAACATAATGAGAAAAATACATAATAATTTACCATCTCAATTCGTTTTATGGGATGCCCCATCACCGGTGTGTTATAATACAAATGCACTGCTATCAACACATACAAATATCAAATGAAGCATTAGTGTGTTACTTTAAACGAAACGCACCAGAGAGGTTAAGTAAGTTGTATCGAGAAAAATAGTTGAAAAATTATCATTCTAGTGTGCATTGTAAAACACACCTATTAACGATGCATCATGAAAAGAAAACACATCGGTTAAAATCATTTGATGCACGAACTAACATAGAGAGTCATTGCATATAATATAACCCAACACACCATGTGGTTCAACACCAACCCTTAAATCATGCGTTATATATCACAACACACTGCTATAGGTATCAATGCTCAACTAACAATGATGCACCAGTGCGTTATATTTAACAAATGTTTATTTGATGCCTAATGTACGATAAGGAGCATCAGACACAGTGCATATGTATTTTTTAAGAGCACCGCTTACTTTTCCACTTTTGTTTTGGAAAACATAAACTATTTTTAGTTTTTGATAAATAAAAATTAGTTATATATGTTTTTGTTTTATATTTTAAATTCATTTAATCTATATATATGTGCCTAAAAAGGATTTTATGTGAATCATATATGTTGATGACACCAAGTGCAGTAGAAGCCAGAATAAAAATAATTTAATTCACAATCTACATATGAAAACCTACACAATTAATGTTTGTGGAGGTTTTTCTTTGCAGAGGAAAAAATATAGGTCACTCTTCGGTGCCTCTGATAATTTAGTGCATGGAATCGATCCTCTACCACTTCCTCAGTGCTATGTATCGCATCTCTTCCTCCATGGGCCACTTAAATTTCTCCAAGATACCGTCCTTGTCATTCATGTAGCCATAATATGAACTGGTGTCAATTCACTTGTAGATCGCATACCTAGACCTCCTCTTCTTTTCCTTAAGAGAGATTATCGAATAGCTCTTTGAGAATGGGGAGTAATTTCATAGCCTCAAAGTATCTATAACTGGGGCCCTTTCCTGTAGCACAAAGCACATCAACTTCATTCCCTTCCAAGTCCATCATCTTGGCCCCTACTTTGGCATAATTAAGACTACCAAGATCTACGATCGGAGCTTCCCAGTGCCCCTTTTCCATGTTCAACAAGAAAGGACCTTGGTGGGTGTCTTAATTATAACATTGTGTCAGCCTCAATATTGACCTAAGCTCCATATTGTATATTTAATAAAAGTTAAGAAGCATATTTGGAAAAACAATTGATGATCCATAAGCTTTGTCAGCATGTCTTATTGCTAAATATTAAGCATTTCCTTAGCCTCATGTTTCTCCTCCATGAGATCCTCACCCATGTACTTACTAATAAGTTCATCATGTTTCTTCTTCTCCACAACCATGTGCTTGATAATTTTATCATATAGAAGGGGAACATGGGCAACAAACTCTCACACTCTCTCTGTTGTTGGTTTCCCTTGTTCTTCTCTCCCATTTCTTCCACCAAATCATCATCTTATTCGAATATGACCGGCTTAATGACAATGAAGTCCTCTCTCTTAATCATCAAATTGGCTTTCCTATAGATAGACTTGATCCTCTGCCACTCCCTCAGTGATCTGGCCCACATCTCCTCCTTTGCGAGTCGCTCGAATTTCTCCAAGATATCATTCTGGACATCGCTGTCACCATAATAAATGACATCAATTTACTTGTAGATCACATGCATATACCTCCTCTTCTTCACCTTATGGGGATTATTGAATAGCTCCTTGACACTAGGGAGGAATTTATCAACTGCACTTGTACAATTGGTTGCTGAAAGATTGTAACATGCCATCTTCCAACAATTAATTGTATAAGTTCAACTGAGAAATTCCTCCATGACATCAAAGAGATATCTAATAATCCCCCCCAAGGTGAAGAAGAGGAGGTCTAGGTATGTAATATACAAGTGAATTGACACTAGTTATTATGGCGACAACAATGACAAGAATGATATCATGGAGAAAGTCAAGCGACCCACGGAGGAGGAGATGCAGGCCAAAGTGTTGAGGGAGTGGTAGAGGATCAATTCTATCTAGAGGGTGGCCATATTGACAATCAAGAGTGGAAATCTCATTGCCATTAATCCATTCCTATTTGTGGAAGATGAGGATGTGGTGGAAGAAATGGGAGAGCGGGACAAGGGAAACCAACAACATAGAGAGAGAGAGAGTTTGTTTCCCATGTGCCCCTTTTGGATGAGAAAGTGATTGAGTGCATGGTTGTGGAGGAGAAGAAACATTATGAACTTCTTAGTAAGTACACATGTGAGGATCTCATGGAGGAGAAGGCTGAGGCCAAGGCAATGCTTAATATTTAGCAATAAGACATGCTGACAAAGCTTATGGATCATCGGTTGTTTTTCCAAATGTGCTTCTTAAATTCTATTAAATATACAATATGGAGCTTAGTTCAATATTGATGCTGACATAGTTTTATAATTAAGACATCCACTAGGGTCCTTTCTTGTTGAACAAGGCAAAGGGGCAATGGGAATCTCTAACCATGGAGCTTGGTAGTCCTAATTATGTAGAAGGAGGGGCCAATATGATGGACTTGGAAGGGATCAAAGTTGATGTGCCTGGTGCCACATGAAGGGCCCTAGTTACATATACTTCGAGCAACGAAATTCCTCCCCATCCCCAAAGAGATATTCGACAATCCCCCTTGAGGTGAAGAAGAGGAGGTTTAGGTATGCGATCTACAAGTGAATTGATGGCAGTTCATATTATGGCTACAAGAATGACAAGGATGGTATCTTGGAGAAATTCAAGCAGCCCATGGAGGAGGAAATGTGAGGCAGAGCACTGAGGAAGTGGTAGAGGATCTAGTCCATGCGCTAAATTATGAGTGGCATCGAAGAGTGACCTATGTTTTTTCCTCCACAAAGAAAAACCTCCACAAAATTTTAATTGTGGAGGTTTTCATACGTACTTTGTCAATTAAATTGTTTCTCGATGCATTTTTATGTAACAATCGCTATGGTGCGATTTCAATTTCATTGTTGTGCTATAAACAATATATCATACATGTATATTGTTTTTTTCAAATCATGTTTTTATTTTTGTTGTTTGATTTATAAAATGTATAATAAGTACACTAATGATTTTTCTGTTTTTAAATTAAATTTAAGATGTATCACTCATTTGAATTTAGAGTTGTCATATAATGTTTAACTTTAGTTTTATGAAATCGTTTACTTTGGATTGTAATTGCGAAAACTTAAGCTATCAATGCCATATAATGTTAAATTCATCTTTAAGGTGAATTGTTTAATTTCCAACAAGAAACAATATGTTGATTAAACATGTTTACAAAGAAAAATCACTTTTATGAAATGTTATTTTCTCATTTATTTTATTCATACATAATAATAATTGTCCATAATTACATTTATAATTGTTATATTTATGAATAGTGATGGTACAAATATCTTCCATATTGGGATGTTTTTTTTTTAATTATTATATTGGGATGACTTATGCCAAGTGTCATATTAGACTATAAAATGCACCTCACTTTATATTAATAATATAAAAATAATAATAAAGGTGTTAATAGAATCAATATGTTTTTTTTTTCAGTTTGTAGACGAAAATGTCAATTTTTTTTTAAATGATTGCGTTAAAATTTTATTGCAAAAGAAGATACATGTAGTTTTACAATATGATACAGGCTACATGAAAAATATTAAAATAATAGAAAACAATAACATTTTTATATTTTTTTTATATATATTTGGAATTAATAAAAATATATCTATAAATGCATGCAATTCATCAAATAATAACATTTATGTAAAAATATATTTTTTGAATCTATATAAATAGATCTATAGATACATGCAATTTCATCAAAGATGATTCTGTGTAAACCATTTAAAAATATTATAAAAATGAAACACAATGACAAATGATTTGGAAATGATGAATTTAAATAATTGGTTTATGGAGTCCCAAGCACTACCATGTTTTTTAGGACAAAATAAAATTTGACATAAAGTCGTTATATAACATGGGCATATGATACTTTCCCTCCTAAAAATTTTGATTTTACATAATGTGCATGCATCCTATGACATTAGTGCTCTATGTAAATTCTACAATTACTAATATTCATTCTCATATTTTTTGTAATCATGTAATCAAAATCATTTGATTGATACATATGTCTTATCAAATAACTAACATACAACCATCATCTTTCCTCCGCAATTAATCCTAAGAGATCCTTAAATATGTGATGTTTTCCATATTCCCTTTGTGAGCCTATTTGATATTATAGGGCCTTTTGCATCATGAATAATCCATAAAACATCAAATTTAAGGGAAAATACATTATTTTTCACATGTGGGCCATATTAGGCCCTAATACAATCCCCAGTGTGAAAATCTTGTAATTTCTATGGTTGATTATTAATATAAAAAAATATAAAAAATATTAAACAAACTCAATAAATAAAATAAACAAAAGTCCATGTGTAGAAGTTATAGGGAGCTTAGTCCCCATCTTTGATGTAATGATTGTAACATGCAACCAACCAATTTATAAAACTAATGTTGAATTAGTTCCATTGAAAATCCAAAAATAAAATTACTCAATCATATTTTTCTTACGTCTCAATGGGACGTCTAAAGATATATCCAATGCGAAGCATTTTTTATGAGTCGTTGATGGCCTATGAAAGTTATAGTTTATTAACAACTCGTCAGCAGGAGATAAACTATGTATTGCATGCACAACAACAAACCTGGATGCCTTCCTTTTCATAAAGAACTCTTTGTTATTGGATTGTTCCTCAAAGGAACAATTTGCACTAAATAATGAGGCCCTGCAACTATTTATGAACCTTACGATGTTCCCATGAGTTTTTGGACGACTGTCGATATATAACAAGTTTTTTATGTTAAAGTTTCCATAATCATAATCATTCATGCACGTACAATACATGGAAATGCTATGCTTGTATTTTACAATATTCAAGTAATGAGATCGACTACAAAAATGGCCACAAATTGGCATAAGTGCCACTAATTGTTTGGGAGAAATAAATACATGTGAAAGGATAAACAACCCAAGATTTGCAACATCTATTTTACACTTGGAAATCATATAACTATTACCACAAAAAGATAATCGGTTCCAACATCGGGCACATGCATGGACGACGACTAAGAACCATACAAAGCTCAATTATAACTAGTTTGGTATTTACTTTGTAGATGGATAGGAAGAGGGAAGTCATCTCTACCTTCCAACAATTGAATAGACTTTGGTATGTACTTGGATATTTTTTCTCTTAGCTCATACAACTTTTTTGATCTCCTAGTAGTGATGTTTTGGGTAGTATTGATTTCATGCTTTGGTTTACTATAAGAACTCTCTATTGACTCAAAAAAAGGAGATGGGTTGGAAAATTTAGGAGGAAACATAGTTGATCTGGATTCCAACTTAAAAAAAAAGGATCACATGGAAGTGTTCATACGTGTCTTTTCTATATCACCTATTGGATTATTGACCACAATGGAAGGTATTATACCATCAACTTTGGGTGGTCAATAAGTAATATAATGAGACAATGTGACACGTCAAGGGTTCTTCTTCAACCCTTTACATTTTGAAAAACCATATACCATTGACGTGTCATAAAAGAGATCCAATTCATAGTGAAATACCATTGACCCAAGCTACAAGTTACTAGAAGATGGCATGTTAAAATTGGCAGGGTAAAATACCTATCCATTTTCATCAAACATTTTCCTACGACATCTTTCTCTCAATAAGAGATTGCAACATTTTTGCATTGGTGGAATATCTTTCTCATTTTAACTCAATCCAAATTTATGATCCTACAAAATTCAATTAACAATTATTCAAATGCATGTGTATAAATGACATAAATTCAATAAGTTAAATGAATTATAAATAAAATATAGACTTACTTCAAACGATGCAGGATAAATTTACAAACTTGCAACGATATGGAATGAACTGGAATTTGAAGTATTCGCCATTTGGTATTATAACCTTCTTCTCCCTGCATTTGAGCCAAAACCATTGTCAATATGTGCATGAATCTGATATTAAAATTTATTAGTGCGTTTATATATTTTATAACACACCGGTGTGACAAACTATGCATCGAACCAAACTGTCACATTTGTTACCACCTCCGCAAACCAAAGAATTCGTAAATATTAATAGCAGAGGTATGCACATGGGCACAGTGTTTGGTGAGGTGCACCGATTCGACGACAAACTTGATTTTTAAAATATATAGTTTAATAAGTGTTTTTACATACTAATTGAAAAAACACACCGAAAAAAAGAGAGGGAATTTCATTTCTCAAAACGTGTTTGTTTATAAATGAAAACATTATTCATTAGTTCATTTTTTTGGAAAAATTTAGAGGGAATATTTGTGGAAGAGAGATTTACCACGAAAGACTTTGGAGTGGCTGGATTTTTTTGAAGAGACAAAATTGGAAGGGATCTGTAGGGCATGTACAAATCTACAGATAAGAAATTTTAGGTATGTGATTTCATTCTATTGGTCATGTCAATCTTTCCCTATTTGATTCAAACTATATTCAATGCATGTTAAAGAAAATATAAGGGTTTCATAGTTACCTTCGATATTGGAAGCCGTAGATTTCTTGTTTTTTTTCTTGTTCCACTCTTTTTTCAAGCAATAGATTTTTATAGGTTTTATTTTTATAAGCAATAGATTTTTTAGGGTTTAATTTTTTAAGTAATAGATTTTTATAGGGTTTATTTAGTTGCATATGGGGAATTTGTTATCTGTTGCAATGGTACCACACATTGCATAAGATCCCAAACACTGTCAACTCTGTCGCTGTTAGCGATTTTTTTTAAAATAGTTTTACAGTACACGGTGCACAGTGTACATGAAAGATGCCCCAGTGCACACTGCACAGGAAAATCGCCCTGGTGCACACTACATAGGAAAATCACCATTGTGATCACTATATAGACAAGCACACTAGGATACATATATCTGTGTAAAACATCGAGTGGTCAAAAAAATAAATAGTATTGATTTTGTATCATATGTGTATGGGTTAGCAGTTTGCAATGACTAATACTACATGCCAATGTGAGTATATTCTTGATGCTCCAGTGCATTATGTTTAATGAAGTGCATCGAAA
>JASDQU011311432.1:12227-34032 GCA_032191745.1 Picea mariana
AAGAATTCCAAGTGGGTGCGACCGAGAACAGAGAGGGTTCCCCCTCGCTCTTCTACTCCCAATAGGTTTACCACCAGTCCTTGACATGGGGGGCGGCTTTAAAGAGTGCAAAAATAATCCTTTCTCGGTCAGAAAATTCATGAACCGAGAAATATCCTTCTAACAGATTCAACCATCTATAAAGGACATCTACATCTATTTTTCCCTAAAATATGGGAATTTCAAAGTTTACTTGTACCTTAAAAGGAGTGGCGCCTCCAGAGTGGTTGTTGGATGTAGATGCTCTGCCAGTGGGCAGTCGTTGAAGGATATGGGCAAAGTTTTCCATCATCGCGTTCCTTTGTTTCTCGAGGGCCTCCTCGAGCAATAATTTGATAGGATCTCCTGCTCCCTCATCTTTCTTTTCTTCCCCCATGGGTTGCCAGCAGATTTTGTGAGGTTGATCTTGCAACGGTTCAACCAAATCAATTCCTAACTCCTTATACCCCGACCTCGTTGGGGACATGCAAAGAAGGATCAAGAAAGAGAAGACTGCTCTGATACCACTGATCCAGATTTATGCAAGAACACAATGGAGTACATAAATACACATAAACGCAAAGATGCAGCGGAAGTAAAACTTCATTTCATTAACAACAAATGACTGAAATATGCTTACAGACAGAATGGAAATAAAATAGCTCGGGCGTTGGTAGCTTATCTATGAGAAGAGATGTAGTGGCTACTGACCTATGAACTCTGTGTTACAATGAGGCTCGAAGGCCTATATATTATTGAGAAACAATGGAAAACCCTAACATCCAAAAACCTAACCCTAAGAGATGAAACGCCAAAATATGGGCCCCGTTGGGGTAAATTAATACATCAATTTACCGGGGTCGTAACTTTGGCATACTATCTCCGTTTGACGCACATGATACATCATTAGAAAGATCTATTCGAGGACTACACTGCTAAAAATGAATATTGAGATCGAAACAAACTCAAATTCGCTAGAGCTTTCATGCCCAAAATACGTCGTTTAGGGCCTCAAAACGGCTCCGGAAGTTCATGACCCAAAAAACTGCTAAAAATAGTAAATTGTACTACAATTAAGGAAACTGAAAGAAACAATGGTGTGGGTCCAACTGGAATAGGTGAGTGGCCACCAATATCCACCTGGATCAACCTGATAGAGATTTGATTCCTGCTTTGCAAGGGTCACCCTTGTACAAATGCTTCAATGGTGTTCCACCTTTCTTTGACCATTTTGGGTCACCTCCGTCTAGTCACATCAACTATGACAATGATAATAATGATAGCAAAGATTCTTTTGATTCTATAGCCATGCATAATATAATCAATATAATGGAAGCATGATGGACCCATGTACTTAAAGATATTTTGTAATAGTTAGATTCTTGTCTATCGAGCCGACAGTGGTGTCTCGACTGTTCTGTGGGTTCCAGTTGAGCTCCACTTTGTGTTTGATTAGATTTATTTAGAATCTCGTGTTTTCCGTAAAAGTTGGAATGGGTCCCCATATGGCTGAGCCTCTAAGAGACGAGATAACAACTGGCGTCCACCAACTGCCCCATCCACTTGAAGGAATCTTCATTCAGAGCATCGGGAATGAGAGGAGCAAGAGTCTAGTTCTAGTTTGTAAGTCTTGTGTCCGAGTAGTGTGTATCCTCTTCACTCACCTTCGGGAACTTGTGAAAGAAAAACACTAATCTCTATTGTAATCATCTTGGAGTAATGTCTTAAAAATGGATAGCAGGACTATAAATCCAAAAAAATAGGCAATCTAGTGACACGATAGTTGCATAAATCAGCTTAATACATTTATTATTTAAAAATTCCAATAATAATTTAAAAATTACAAAAATAAAATTTAATTATCAAAATTTCCATCGAAAAAAGATAACTATCATTTAAAAAACAAGAATTATGAAATTTGTGAAAAAATAACACCGTGGCCGAAGCTAATCATCGAAACCATAAAACCATAAGATCTTTTAAAGTCAATTTTCGAATCATATAGGCATCGGATGCGCTGCACATTTTGAGAAATTTGAACTCTCGAAACGCATAAAGACCGAGTAGCAGTGTGCCTTTTTCACAGGGCAGGCAATCTAAGTGGTTTGAGGGCCGAGAGCAGCCCCATTTGAAAGACAATTTCGTGGCTTCAATTTGATATACAAAATGAGCAAACCCTACTATGAAAAAATCATGATATCTGCCCTAATATGTGTTATCGTGGTTTTACTCGTCTTTTTGCTGCTCGTTTATGCCAGTTGGATCTGTGTACAGTCTGGTAGATTTACCAGACGGAGTCGACGGAGATCAGCTTTTACGCGTCGTCGGTTTTATTTTACGGGAGAAGAACCGGTGAGGTTGCGGAACGTGGGGTTGGATTCTGCAATATTAGAGACTCTGCCCATGTTTGTGTATAGATCGCAGAATTTCACGGATGGGTTGGAGTGCGGAGTCTGTCTATGCGAGTTGCAGGAGAATGAGAAAGCCCGGCTTCTGCCCAATTGCAGGCATASTTTTCATGTAGACTGTATTCGCATGTGGTTTGTCTCGCATTCCACTTGTCCCCTTTGCAGAACCGGCGYCCAGCCCGAACAACCAATTTTGGAATCCGCTATAATAGAGCAGGTTTCGGCTACAATCCCGTCACCATTTGCTTCAGGGATCCATGACAATCAGAATTCGGAGCAAGGGCAGACTGCAAGCTATGAAGAAGAATATGATCTGCAGAACCCGACAAATATATTATCTTGGTGTATGCAGGAGCAGACGAATGCAGATATGGATGAGGGAACCTCGGGTGGAAGAGCATTAATGCCTCATATTGCCATCGATATACCCAAGAAGCTCGATGGCTTCTGGTCGCCCGGCGAAGGCCATCAGCTTCCCTCGCCAAATGGTTCGCAGTCGTCTTCGAAATCTCCCGTGACTCGTGACTCGTGACTCGTCTTCGTTCGCTTACAAAGATGTTTAACAGAAACAGAGAGAGGAAGATCTTTCCATCGGATCATCCATGTGAATGCGATGTCGAACAAAATGTTCCAGCGCAGGGCCAGTAGCTTGTGGCAACCATATTTTATAGTGTATCGAACGAATCTGAAATACTACTAATGCTTTCTTAGTGATTTTAAAGATTTGTGAAGAACTTTCTAGTGCTATTTCGTTTGAGCACACTGAATTGTCTAGAGTTTTTGGACATACTCAAAGTACCATAGGGACGAGGTCAATCCTACTAGCTCTTATTATCCTTTGACACAATTGTTTGTGTTTGAAGATGACAAAAAACAACTTCACTGTTCTCTTTGATGATTGAGGAAGCTCTTCAAAAACAATGGTAAGAGACACTCTCCTATTTCACCTATTTTGAGAAATAGTGTCTTCAACCACACTTAGATCATTCAACTAGTGGGAATCAAGTTTGTTTGGCTTTCAAAATGATCATTTGATATAACATTTTATTGTTCAAAGGGAACATAGAAGCTAAAGCACTCCATTATTTGTTATTGAACAATAATTATAATATCTATTGTTCAAATGAAACATATTTGAACATTGATGCTATAAGTGGTTTACTAGGTTACAAACTTATTTTGACATTAAGAACTTTTTGTAGACTATGAATATGTATGTCGCATGTTCTTAATGAGTGAGATTTTGATTTGATTCCACAATGCAAAATTAGACACAAAGAAAAACAAGATATAACAATGTTTGTATGACTCTATAAAAGAGAGTATGAGATAGAAAAGAAAACGAATGAATATTTGAATAACTTGCTCTAATATACATGGGAATAAATACTAGTTACAAGATCAAGATTTATTCGTTGAAGGTTCCTTAGTTCTGTAATTGTTGATGTTTTACTATCTTCTTGGTTGTAGTTGTGTGTTGCCACTAGTGCACATCTGTTGGTGCATGGAACCCATTAGGATTCAATAATGACCTTGACTTGTTGGCATTTCTGGTTGTAAGCATGCAAATGTTGAGTGTGCACATATGTTAAATGTGTGCATGGTTTGTTGAGTGTGTGCATGACTTTCTAAGTCTATGTATGAGATTTAAAACCTCAATTAGCTAATGTTTTTTTGTGTCAAATACCCCATGGGGGCACTTTCCCACAACTCCACCTATTAGTGTTGAAGAGAGGATGCTAAGGTTGTTTGTCTTTGGACCTTGCGATAAACACTATGCTTTGTGGTGTTGGGATGCAAGGGTTGGTGCATGCATTTGGGAGTGTTAAGGAAACCCGCGCACAATTGTCTATGTTTACACTCATATTAGATGTAGTGGGAAGCACACAATTAGCATCATGAAAGAGTGTGGTGATCGAAACATTGCATGACCCGAAATGGTGATATTTCGACATTAACTATACAAAATATGAAAATGAAGTGTCTTCACCTTTAAATGATGGGACAAGGCTCTCTTGGAACAGAAAACAAATAAAAAGACCTAGAAATAAGAATTAGGAGAAACATAGTTACCATTTGACATTTCCCAATGTAGACATAATACGAACAATCCAAATTTTAATAAATTCCCTTGGTGGACCCACAATGGTTTTATATTTAACATTGATCCCATCCACTCCATGTTCTATATTATATAATGTGACAAAGTGGTCTCCAATAGTGGCATTATGCTCAACATTGCCTATGAAAAAATTAGTGAACCATTTCCTAAGTTGTTCTCTTGAAATTTCTTTAGACTATCAAACTAAGCAACAAAGGTGTTCTTAATGTTTGCTACCTTAATGTCAAAGACATCCTTAGTTTTTCTTTTTCCAAGGAAAAGTTCTTGAAGAAATCCAAGGGATGCTTCCCCATATTTGTGGATAACATTTCTAGTAAACACATCAGTGTAGAATAATGCACCTATCCCAGGGGGGTTCAAATCAACCACTTTATAACATAGAACTAGCCAAAATGATTAGCAACATTGGTGACAACTAGTGGATCCAACCCCTTCGGATATTATCCTTTTAATATGTTAAAGGAATTTTCAATTGTGGATAATGGGTTGAGAAGAAGCTACATCAGATACCCACAAGTTATTGTAGTTTTCTAGCCTATCTCACCTTGTGAGGAAAACATGGATAACTCCCAAGGTTATTGTAAAGATGTAAGATTCCTTGGACAATTCACACCAGAGTCTATCCAGATGTCCATGAGAGCGAGTGTGCTTGACCCAACCTTGTTTGTTTCATTGGAAAAGGTAACCCTAAGGGATTTAATAGAATTTGATCTCAAGACTTCCTTGAACTTTTGTACAAGAGAATCTACCAATCGAGATAACCCTTAGGGCTAAAGGCCTCTTTAGTTAAATATAGAGAATTAGTAATTAATTAAGGACTTTCCAAATACTTTGTCACCTTGTCATTGAAGAACATGTCATATATTTTTTTATCATTGTTGTCATAGTCTTTAACTAGTTCTTTGAGTATTCTCAGCCTATAATTATGGCATTTTTTTTGTATCTGGCGGAATCGACAGCTGGGCAGTCTCGTACTCACGTGACATAGGGTCGATTCTGACCGCTACCACTATAACCTCCAGTTGCCATACATATGCCCCTTTAGGAACGGGTAAGTTGAGGGGACTTGAACTCAGAACCTCATCGAACATAACACTTCATATCACGAAACTTGCCAATTGAGATGCCCCCCCGGGGCTAATTATGGCATTTTTTTATGCTCGTCAATATTTAATCTAATGACATATTATTTTTGCATTCTTTAATAGGGATTAGGATTTGATTTTGTTAGGGAATAATTTGACATAATTGCCATTAAAATATTAATATTTCTCTATTTTTAAAATGTAATATTTTCTTCAATGTAGTAATCTTACTCCCTTACACAATAGTCCTATCAACAATATGCCAAATGCCAAAAAACAATTTTGACATGTTATCCAAATTAAAAAAAAATGATTTTTTCTACCTCCAAAATCAATTCCTTAACATCTTCAACCTTGGCTATTCTTTTGGGTGCATCTTCTAGTAGAGATTGTATAGTTGATGGTTCGATCAACAAGGTTCTCTAGATAATATAATGTGACAAAGTGGTCTCTAAGGATTGAGGCAGATGAGACTTTTCTTTCACATTAAATACTATGCTCACTCAAACTTTGACAACCCTTTCACTTGCCAAAATGGTGGCAGAACTTACCAACATCACAACTTAATTAATCAATAAGGTTAATGATATTTTGGTTGACAGGCCTCCTACTCAACACTCTAAATGTGAGTTTCCCATCTTTAATGGATCCTATAATTTGGATATTATCGACCAGTAGATCCTCACCTTGGAAACCTCGTTTAATTACGATCATATTCTTGAAGATGAGAAGGTTACATTTGCCAAATTCAAGCTCATAATGCTTTCTAAATTTCTTATTCCAAACATGCGACAAATCAAAATCCAATCACCACTTGGACTAGGCTTGTGAAATCGCTTAGTCTCATTGTTTATCCTACTAGTTATAAATATGATATGTAGTGGATTCGCTTGTACCAAGGATTCAATATGCTTGTGCAAGAATACATCCATTGATTCAATCACATATGAATTATTCTCAACATTGATGATCCAATTAACTAGATAATTGTCCTAAAGTTTAAAAGTGAATTGCAAAAACATCTATATTGAGAGTTTTTTCACATACAATCAACATAGATGGTTGAAGATAAGTTTTTAAATCAATGCATAAATCAACAATGTTAATTGTCCTCTATCATTTCCAATCCTACACTTTCAAAGCCCACACCTGCTACTATACGTTTATCATATTTTTCATAATATTATTCTTCTCCTCATTCAATATTGTAATACACCAAGACATGACAAGTTTGAATGTTTCAAGTCGAAGAAGAAAAAATTGATTGTATAATATCTTGATGATGAAGATGATGATCCTCCCATTGAGGTTTCTAGTTAAGAGGAAACCTCAGAATATTTAATGGGACTTAATTCACCTTACTATAGCCCTCTACCCCTCTAAAATATCAATATAGTTTACTTGTCAATGTGCACATCTATATCATGATTTCTCCACTAATTGTATCCTCAACAATGGCTCACAAAAAAATTTGATTTAAAATCCATTGTTGACAAAGTTGCACTTTCTAGTGGATCTTTGTCCTCATTTTTATGCACTTGGATGGAAGGATAATAGTTCACCTTTACAGATCACAAACATGCACTGTCTCATTTTCTTTTGGTCTTAAATTTGTGGATAAAGTCACTTGTGATGTGACCAATATGTATTGTCGTGGTCTATTTCTTGGGAGACCCTAGTAGTAAAATTGAAAATCCCATTATCATGCATTTAAAAACACCTATATATTCCATAAATTTAACTCAAATTATTTTACATACAATACACTTTAACTCCCAAATCATTTTATTCCTTTAGTTAAAAAACATTATTTAGTATTTTTCCATCAAAAATATGCACAATGACATCATTTAGTGTCATATTTGTAGTCTCTAGTCCATTCAATATTTTTTAAGGACTCTTGTACACCTCCTCTTATTGTGCACCATCCTTTAACATTTTATTTGTTTTCATGCATATCTCTTATGTTAGAATATTCACCAATACTGAGAGAGGGGGGCGGGTATGAATCGGTATTGAGCACTTTTTACCATTTTCAACATTAACATGTAAAAATTAAGTTATTAACAATTCCATTCACTTATGATTGCATTTAACATATCATAACCATATAACCATATATGCACAATACATAAGAGTTTTACATGGAAACCCAAATGGGAGAAAACCACGAAATAATTTTTAATATATATCTTGAATATTACATCCACATGAAGCACCAACTTCAAAACTTCTCCAGTACCAACTGGAAGGAGGCACCAACCCCTTATTTACAGGCTCCAACCTAAAGTAAGCTCCAACTCCCTAGATTCTCGAGCACCAACTAGAAGGAAGATCCAACCTGAAGAAAACTACAACTCCTTGAATTCTCCAGCTCCAACTCCCTTGTTTACAAGCTCCAACCTGAAGGAAGCTATGAATCCATGTATTCTCCGGCTCCAACCGGAAGGATGCACCAACCCCCTCGTTTATAGGCTCCAACCTGAAGGAAGCTACGACTCCCTATATTCTTCATTTCCAACCCCATTTCCTTTCCCCTTCCTTCCTCCCTGAAATATAAGTGTTAGACTCAACTTGTCACTGATACATCATCATCATCAAATCCAAACTCAACATGTCATTGTAACTATAACTAATATTGATACATCATAATCATAAAAAATAGACTCAGTCGGTCACTATAATTGTCACTAATACTAATACATCATCATCATCAAAACTATATCCACCACAACTGATATATCATCATCATCAAAACTGGATACACCATAATTGATACATCAACGTCATCAGGAGATGAAAAGGCAGAGTAATGGAAAGTACAAAATCGTCGGAGATGCATTGAACCCATAGTTAAGGTACGTTAAAACCCATAATGAAGGAAGTGTCATTGACAAGCTTCATGGAAAACCCATACAACACACAGATGCGGGAGCAAACAGTCTATTCGTGAAAAAAGAGTAGACAAAGAGAAATAGAGAATGAAAAGCACAGAGTGAGTTCACAGAGGTCACAAAGACCATTCAAACCCAACAAATGATCGACATTCACCGCCCAAGCAAGCAGAAGTGAGCCAAAATCCCAGGAATACTAGAGTTCAGATTAGGTCATGAGGACAGGCGGAAGAAGGTGAACAACAACCGTCGGAGATAGTCAACATCGAAAAAATACCATCCCTAGAAATATCGCTGGTGAAATCGACACCCATATTGGAAGAAATACAAAAGCTATCATTAGAGGGCATGAATATAGACATACCAGCAGAAGTACAGGAGTCGCAAAACTAGGAAGCAAAAACCCTGAAGGAGGTACAACCAAAGAACACTGGACCAGTTCTGGAAGGCAATGGAATGAAGCCGAGTCAGGATGCAACAATTGAGCTAGACGAGTCTCAAATGACCTGTTGAGCACTCAACACACCCTAAAAATTCTATGTCCATTTCTACTTTTTGGGTACCACTTGGTCCTTTGCACTGTTTGTTTCCACTTCAGTATGAAACTGTTGCCTATGCTTATCTTTTATGTTTGAAATGTTTGAAATGTTTACAGTATTTTTTAGCATATAAATAATCATCTTAACTTTAAAAGGGACTTAACAACTACTTAAGAAATTGACAGTCTAAACTTTTCCCCAACACGCTTAGGAAATTCGACATCGGGAAAGATTAAAAGTGACGAAAATCTCTTGAGAAGTTCAAAATAGCCGAGTGTCGATCTTCATCGGCGTCAGAAGAAGGAGGTTTTCTCGTCCCCGTGACTAAAATCCACTAAAGATATCACCAAAGACCGATCCATTCAGCTTCGGCAGAAAAACAAAAGAGTAAGCGTCGTGTGAGTAAAGGAATAATATCGTCGATCGATGACCCCCGAAATGTTTTCGGCATCAGGAAATTATGAAGATGATAACCCGCCAAGAAGCTACGCACTTAAACTTTCCATGATCACCGATCCCCGATACCATTGGTGTCGGAAGTGTTTAGCGGGAGTATATCAATGACAATATACACAAGGATAGTGGCCAATCCCTGATCTTTACATAGGAGAGACACGGCGTGATGAGACATTTTATCCCTTAGATAGGTTAGGTATGATGCATTTAAAATTTTAGTTAATTCATGGATCATGCATTAGTTTCTTTTCCATGCAAAAATCAAAAGGGACCGTTTAAGCCTACCGATACAATGCATCTCCCTTCGTGCCTCTGTCGTCAACCAGTTAGAATTTATTTGCAGAGATACGACGACATTTTGTTTTGAATTACATTCATTACTCGTATTAACTGATTGATACGACTGATAGGATCTCTCCCCTTATATTATTTTAAGTCATTGTGTATGATCCTATTCTATGCGACAAGGAGTTCAAAACACATAGAAGAGCAAGGCTAACAATCCAGAGAAGGCTTCCAAGGGTCAGTAAGTATTAAACAACAATCGTAGCAAGAATTACATGTATGTATCGGCTTATGGTGTTTTTTCAGCGTCATTTCATATGTTTCCACCCAACACTACTCTGTACGCATGTTTAAAAGACCATTTAAATTGCAGGAACAATGCCCTAAAAGAAACCCACACCGAGAAATCCAAGAGCAGTGGATCAGATGCAAGAAGCACTGGGAAAAAATTAATAAAGTAATGAAAGATATCAGACTCCCTGAGTTCGGTAGCCCCGACAATTTCGTCGACCTGAGCAACATAGTGGAGTTGCATGCCAAACAAGATTCTCTATGGACCGAATAACTCGCAAAGATGATCGATGTAAGACCAAGGCAAGTGAAACAATTTGCAGAACATCCAATTAGAGCCTGAACCATGCTACAACAGTTGGAATCCAGTTTAGTAAAGTATCAGGCACATGAAGTAGACATCAGGGGGATATATGTGGCCCCGATGGAACAAAACAAATTTCCATGGGACCAAACTTGTGAAGAACTGTTTCTCAGTTGGTTCGAATATGAGAGAACTCACCCTTTTCAAGAGATATCTCGGGTTGACTGTTAAATAAATTGTTAGAAGATCACGCCACATGGCGATTTTGGTTTTTCTTAAACTACACTCAGCAGTTAATTTCAGTTAAACTTTATATTATAAATAAACACATTGACCAATTAGTGAAAGGTCGATGGTTGTTGTAAGAACTCTTTCTTTTTGGTTGTTAAGAATTATTTTGAAGCTGCTATGAATTGAGAAGTCCTTTTGGACCAAAGACAAACTATTTTCATCAAATGCATGTGATTGGACTTGGAGAAGAACTACTTCCTATCCTGTTTCATGAATGATGTAGTAATGAGTAAGAGCAATTAGTTATGTTGTCAAGTTATCTGGTGCAATATTTTTATGTTCTTTGCTTTAATGATGAAAATGAATCGTTGTGTTATTATGTGATGAATGGTTATGGTAGATGAATTACTTTGCTTGCCATTATCTTATTACATATGTGCTTTCTTTCTGATAATTAGTTTCTCAGACACTAATTGGATGCTCACATGGTTGATGTATTAGTACTAGGATTGTGGTATAGAATCATTGTCTACATGTTTGAGTAGCGGGTTATCCCAAGCTCGACCTCTTCCCCAGTAGTTAAAACTTAATCCCGTTTGTTGTCAAGTTGGTTTATACTGGCTTGCATCTCTCATATCAGTACCACCCAAGAGAAAATACATAAGAGAATAGTCCTAACTGAAGGAAGAACCTTCACAAGAAAACACAAAGCCCATCGATAATTTGTCCGTATCGCAAGATCTGGAGAACCATTCCATCTTAAAATGCTACAAAGTCTAATTGGGCCTCGGTGGTGGGTTTGGTTCCTACTGTTGAATCAAGGGATTTAAGACCCATCAACAGAATTGGCGCTAGAAGGAGGGCATGAGAATGAATTGTTGAATATATATTTTATCTACACATACTGAGTACTCATGAAGCTGGTAACTCACCCCATCCCGAGGAAGAACCTTTTCACCCTAAAATACCTTACGCCCTTCCTCACGAGGATGTAAATCAATTCATAAGAATCACAAGAGCCTACACCCGACAGATCAGTGCGTTGTCCTTAGCTCCCATACTCCCTCGAAGAAAACAACAAAGCAGACCAGTGGTTAGCACTCCCGACGAGGTTTTCGTACACTCTATAGAAGACTTAATAGATTTCGCGATTACTGAAATCAAAGAACCTCTTGATTTGATACTTGAAACGTTAGCCGACAACGTCTTTGAACTAGACTATTTCTTGGAAGAAGAGGAGTTTAACTCAGAGTCTAAAGATATGGAAGGAAGCAACGACCATAATGATGAAAGGGGGAACCCGCCTCTGAAAAATCAACCCTGGTTAGCCAGAGATGCTTTGGCCCTCCCAGGACTAGTCCATAACCTTCCCCGACATCCAGAGAAGTTGCTACCTAAGTTCGATCCCGAAACCTATGGATTACCTAAAGATCATATCAAGAAGTTCATACTCGAGATCAGACTTATGAATGTTCAACATGAATACGTAGTCTGTAGAACTTTTCCCCCACACGTTTGAAAATTAATCTTTCATGTGGTATTTTAATCTGTCAATAGGATCTATAACCAGCTGGACCAAGTTCTAGAAATATTTTCTAGATAAATTTGCGAGGAAAATACTACGGGAGCTCCGATGGTTGAGTTGTTCGCAGCCACCATGAGTCTGAAGGAAAAGGTCAAAGATTTAAATCAAAGATTCATGACCATATTAAACAAATTCCAGCCAGCGGCAAGACCGACTCAAGAGTTGAAAATCAAGGTTTATGCTAACGCACTCCTGACTTTTGTTTCTATGTTTATAAAAAGAGCTGCTAAGAAAACCCTGGCGGAAAATTTTGAAGAGGCCAAGACAATAGAATTCCATATGAAAGGATGTAAACAAGGCCATGCCTCCCTAGTAAAGAAAGAATCCCAACCCCCTCCTAGAAGAGGACTCCTTTTGACTAGATCGTCAAGGAAACCAACTAAACAGAATCCCGACAAGGGCAATGGATATTTAGAATATCTATAATGCATTGTTAAGAATTATCAAATGAGATCATAGACATGAAGAGAAATGAAGGAGAGGGAAACCTAGGCCAAAGACCCTATAAGCCTTTCTTTAAAAGAAACCAGCCTTTCAAAGCAATTGAACCTCCCCCAGCTAACTTAAATATTGATCTAGAGAATGTTGCGCCTGATTCTTTCTGTACTTATCATCAAGAAAACCACTCCGAAAGAGACTGCCCTCAATGGGTACATGCCATGAATTTGATGGCCAATCGATTTCTAGACGAAGTCTCCCTGACTTGACAACCAAGCAGTTCACTTATGAATATTGCTGACCAGAAAGACATTGACCCACCACGAGATATAGCATGCTGATATGGGACCCCGACCTGATCATGCCTTCCGACGACCTGTTTGACTATTAGAAACAACCCGCAAAAGTTTCAGTGGTACAGACATGCATTAAGGGTCTGCCTGGCTCGAAAGATACCGACACCACCCAGACCTCAAAAAGTAAGTTAACTCCCGATCACCCGAAAATATCCTTTGCTCTCGGTAAAAAACCTAGAAGCATTCATACCCAGGAATCACCCAAACTAGATTACAACGTGGTCGAATATTTGAAGAAGCTAAAGGATAATATATCAGTTATGGACATACGCAGGATTCCTCAGTAGAAGGACTTTCTGTTTCAAGCTTTGAACTCAGTAGAAAACCCGATGGTGGGTAATGGTTCGGAAGGAAATATGTCTTCCACAGATCTAGTGGGGAAACCAACTGTGAACACTTGTTCGTGAGATAGAAAGGAAAAGCCTTTTGTCCCACCATTCCTCTTAATGTTTGAAGTCTTCAATAGAAACCTTCATAATTGTTTGGTATATTCTGGAGCGTCTTCCAACGTTATTCCCTTGTCTGTTTGCAAAAAATTAAATGTCGTCCCTCTCAAGAGTGATAAACATGTCATTCAACTAGACAGAACCTAGGTCAAGGTCATAGGAGAACTCAAAGATGTGATGATCATAATATCGACACATCCCACGTTTGTGCAGGTGATTGACATCATTGTAGTAGATATCCCAGAGGCATATGGGTTATTACTGAGTCGAGATTGGTCTGAAAAGCTAAACGGGTACTTTAGTACAGACTGGGCACACCTTTGGCTACCAATGAAGGGATACAAGAACATGATCATAATCGATAGAGAGAGATATCTGAAACATATGGTCACTGATCTAGAAACCCTGAACGAATCCTTGTCCACAGATTTCCCCATATTGGGCAATTATTCCTGCGATTCCTACTTCGGAAATTTTTCGCCTCTCTTGTTTGACATTCCTCTTACCCAAAACTATGAAATGGGTTTTCAAGAGGAGACACTGATACCGACAGGAGACACCCTCTTTTGTCAAAACCCCGCACTGGAGATTATAGAACAAAAGATGGGAAGGAACAAAATTAACAAGGAAAAGGAAAAGAGCGATTGTCATTCACAAATCTGGACCCTCTATTTTGATGGATCTAAATCGCAAGAAGGGTCAGGAACAAGATGCATCCTCATTGATCATAAAGGTAAACTCCATTTGCTATCCTATAGGCTAGAGTTCGAATGTACTAAAAACACTGTCGAATATGAAGCTCTAGTACAAGGATTAAAGAAAGCCATAGATTTGAATATCAAAGAATTGAAAGTTTTCGGAGACTCTGAAATTATTGTAAGACAAGTAAGAAATAATATACATTGCAATTCTCCTCACCTAAAGAACTATCAGTAGGGGGTACATAGGTTAATAGATCACTTTGAAGCCTTCAATATTACATCGATCCCCAGAGCAAAGAATATTATTGTTGACCCCTTGGCCACAACTGCTTCCAGGTTGTCGCCTCTAGAGGATTATGAAGCCTTCCAATTCACTATGGAGCTGCTCTACAAACCTTCTATACCTAATAACATTTATAATTGGAAAGTCTTTGAAGGAGATGAACAGATCATAAACTTCTTGACCAACCAAGAAAATTTCAAAGATATTGCTATTGACGATGAATAATTCCAAGAGAAATCAACAGAGACCGATCCTTGGACAGGACAACCTATGGATAAATCAAAGGCTCACACAATCCTGAAAGGGATAGCTAATCTAGAAAATTTGTTTGATCCGAAAGAGCTATTTAAGGGATCTAGAAGTGCAAAGACCAGTAGCTCTTGTCCCCTGCATGAAACTATAAATCTTGGGACACCAGAGAACCCAAAGAATGTGAAGCTCGATAAGACTATATCTAAGGAATAAAGGAAATCTTATCTCAAATTGTTTAGACAATATCATGATGTCTTCGCATGGTCCTATAGGGATCTTAAAATGTATGATACCTGCATCATTCAACACACTATCCCGTTAAAACCCAAAGTAAAACCTTTCCAACAGAAGCTCCGAAAGTATCATCCATCCCTAGAACCTCTCATGTATCAGGAGCTAAAGAAACTTTTAGATGCCAAGATCATTTTCCAGGTTAGGAATTGCACCTGGGTAGCAAATCTTGTCCTGGTGAGGAAAACGTCAGGTGAAATCCGCTTATGTGTAGATTTTAGGAACCTCAACAAAGATTTAAAAAAGGACAATTACCCAGTCTCGCCGATGGAACAACTCCTGCAGACCGTATCCGGCTCGGAGATTTTCTCTCTACTAGACGGTTTCTCAGGTTACAACCAAGTTTTGGTTTTAGAGGAAGACCGTTTAAAAACCACCTTTCGAACCAAGTGGGGGACTTTCGCGTATAAACGCATGCCTTTTGGGTTAATTAACATAGAAGCGACCTTCCAAAGGGCCATGGATGTAGCATTCTAGGGACTAATCAATAAATGTGTGGTAGTGTATCTAGATGACGTAATAGTGTATTCGAAGAATAGAGTAGAGCACATCCAACACTTGACTCAGATTTTTGAAAGGTTTTGGAAATACATTATATCCTTAAACCCTAAGAAAACTGTCTTCGATGTCGAAGAACATAAGATGTTAGGTCACATTATATCTCAAGTAGGCATTTGCATAGACCCATAAAGGATTAAAGCCATAGCTCAACTTCCCTTGCCCCATAACAAGAAAGCTATGCAGTCCTTTTTCAGGGAAATCAAATTTGTAAGTTCACTCCTGATTTCGCAGAAATCATCAAACCCTTACAAAAGATGATTCGCAAGGATGCCGAGTTTAAGTGGGATGATGAGTGAAAAAATGCCTTCAACAATATCAAAGATGTTGTATCTCGGGCCCCAGTGTTTCGAAGTCCCGATTTCAATAGAGACTTCTCCCTTTATGCTTTTGCCTCCGACCAATTGTTAGTTGCAGTTTTGAATCAGAAGGATGATGACAACAATGAGGCCCTAGTGTCATTCATGAAAACTAATCTTCAAGGAGCTGAGCTCAACTATCCTTCTATAGATAAGCATGCCTATGCGGTATATAAGGCAGCAAAACATTTCAGGTCTTACATCCTCAAGAATCACACTAAAGTGATTGTGCCACACCCTGCAGTCTGATCCTTGTTTACGCAACAAGAAATGGGGGAAAGAAGAGGGAACTGGATGGCAGTAGTCCAGGAATTTGACCTAGATATAAAACCTTCCAAATTAGTAAGAGGACAAGGGTTATGCAGGCTTGCAACCGAAGCCCAGGACCAAGTAAATGAAGATTTCGGATGGGAGAACAAAATGACACTATGGTGTGGCGAAGTATCATACATCTCCCCAGGACAAGAGTCTTGTTATAAGGATTTAACTTATCTTCTACATCATAGGAATTGTTCTGAAAACCTCAATCCAAGGGAAAGGAGAGCCCTCAAGTTAAAATCTGCACAATATCGCCTTATAAATTTGGTACTCTTCTGGATCAAGTATGACAGAGTACTATTAATATGTCTTGAATGAGAATACGTAGACAAAGTTTTGAAGGAGCTCCATGATGGCCCCGCTAGGGAACATTTCGCAGAAAACACCACCGCTCATAAGATTCTAATAACCGGCTATTATTGGCCCACCTTGTTCAAAGACACTCATACTTACACTAGAAACTGTAAGACTTGTCAAATAAGTGCTAGGAAGGATAAGAGAGTAGCAGTCCCACTCCAACCTGTGATTGTCTCTAGGCATTTTGAGCGATGGGGGTTGGATATCATAGGAGAAATTACACCTAGCTATTCAAAACTGCACAAGTACATTCTTACTGCCACCGACTATTTCATGAAATGGGCAGAGGCCATTCCTCTGACTCATGTAAACGAGAAGGTAGTGATCCAATTCATAGAAAACAACTGATCACAAGGTTTGGTGTCCCTTCTGTTCTGATCTTTGATAATGCATCTTATTTTTCTTCCACCCTATTGACAAAGTTTTCTCTGGACATAGGAATCATAATTAAGTACTCTGCAAATTATTACCCTAAGAGAAATGGTGTGGCAGAATCAACTAATAAGAACCTAGTGAGAATATTAAAGAAGATGGTTGAAGATAACCAAATAAATTGGCATAATTGACTCCATAATGCTCTATGGGTCGATAGAGTCACACCCAAATAATCTATAGGGAATTCCCCTTGCTTTTTGGTCTACGGGCAAGAAGCCATCCTCCCAAATGGGATCTATCTCCCATCTCTTCAACTAGCCCAAGATTCCAGCGAGGAACCTTTGTCAGCCATACAACAAAGAATCAACAGTCTGCTCATGCTGGAAGAAGAGAGAGAAAAGGCTAATTCAAAGTTCCTAGCTCACCTACAGATAGTGAAAAGGTGGTTCGATAAGCATAAGGCTAACGAAAAGAACTTTGAAGTAGGAGACTTAGTCTTGAAGTGGGACAGGGTAAATGAACCAAAAGGGAAGCATTCTAAGTTTCAGAATCTATGTCTTGGACCTTTTCAGGTGGCTGGGAATATTGGGGCGAGCACTTATCGGTTGCAGAATCTGAGGGGGGAACCTGATTCCCTCCCAGTAAATGGCCAATCTCTAAAAACAATACTTCCAAAAAAAAATAAAAAAAATAATGTGTGTTTTATGTTGAGTATCTTCATGGTTGTGAAATACTTCTTTTGTTGTTTCTTTTCTTTAATTTTGAAGGTGTGTCCGGCAAGACAATGGTTGGCCTTAAAATCATGTGACATAGTGAACTCTGTTTCCAACTCGTCCCTCACTACAAAACATGAGAAGCACTGGAGAACTTGCGGTTACTTTGAGGAATCCTTTGTCTAACCTGAGAAAATGAACAACTTCAGAGAAATGCCAGAAGTGTCTACTTTGTGGTTCGGTAAGACCTTAAGGGAACAAAGGAGAGATGGAAAGGACTACATGAACCCAGAAGACGAAGCTATTGAAGGATCCACCTTAACCATCTCACTTTGCAAATAAACATACATCCTCCTCCCTCACTCACTCAGGGCATCGTGCTAAAATAAAATTGATATTATCAAAAGAGTGAACAGTAGGAGAGGGTATGCAGATATCTCTGCCGGGGCTATGCATGCTCGCTGGCAGTGGGGCAAGGTTTTTGATGTCGGGGTGACTCTTTTGGGGCTATGCACACTCGTTGGCAGCGGAGAGACACCGAAGCAGGTGAGTAGAGGTAATCAAAGGCTTTGTGTTGGTGAATACTTTTATAAAATTTTGTAAAAAGGGAGCATGATTCGGGGTCAAATGAAATGAAGGAGGAAAAAGGGTTAAAACCCCATAGGCAGGCCTGAAAGAATCAATCGAAGAACTTCAAATGTGAAGGTTAAGAGGTTCTGATTTAAGACCAGTTAATATTATCCATCAACTTCCGCATCAGCCGAGTCTTGGAGGAGGAATAACGATTCTGCTTTCGCCCAGCGAATCGCCATTTGTTGTGCACTCAACACACCTTAAAAAGTCTATGTCCATTTCTACTTTTTGGGTACCACTTGATCCTTTGCACTGTTTGTTTCCACTTTAGTATGAAACTGCTTCCTGTGCTTATCTTTTATGTTTTCATGTTTGAATTGTTTAAAGTCTTATTGAGCATATAAAGAATCATCTTAAATTTAAAAGGGATTTAACAACTACTTAAGAAATCGACAGTCTAAATTTTTCCCCAACACGCTTAGGAAATTCGGCATCAGGAAAGATTAAAAGTGATGAAAATCGATTGAGAAGTTCAAAATAGCCGAGCGGCAATCTTCATTGGCATCGGTAGAAGGAGTTTTTCTCATCCCTGCGAATAAACTCCACTAAAGATATCACCGAAGACCGATCCGTTCGACTTCGGAAGAAAAAAGAAACAGTAAGCGTCATGCGAGTAAGGGAATAATATCGTCGATAGGTGACCCCCGAAATGTTTTCGGCATCGAGAAATTACAAATATGATAACCTGCCAAGAAGCTATGCACTTAAACTTTCCGCGATCACTAATTTCCAATACCATTGGTGTCATAATTGTTTATGGAGAGTATATCAATGACAATATACACAAGGATAGTAGCCGATCCACGATCTGTACACTAGAGAGACATGATGTGATGAGATGTTTTAGCCCTTAGATAGGTTAGGTACGACACATTTAAAATGGTAGTTAATTCATGGATCCTGCATTAGTTTCTTTTTCATGCGCAAATCAAAAGGGACTGTTTAAGCCTACTGATATAATGCATCTCCCTCCATGCCTCCGGTGTCAACCAATTAGAATTTATTTGTAGAGATCCGGAAGCAGTTTTTTTTGAATTACATTCATTACTCATATTTACTGATTGATATGAATGATAGGATCTCTCTCGTTATATTCTTTTAAGTCATTGTGTATGATCCTATTCTACACGGAAAGGAGTTTAGAACACACAGAAGAGCAAGGCTAACAATCCAAAGAAGGATTCCAAGGGTCAGTAAGTATTAAACAACAATCGTAGCAAGCATTACAGGTATGTATTGGCTTATGGTGTTTTTTGGGCTTCATTTCATATGTTTCCACCCAATGCTACTCTGTACGCGTGTTTAAAAGACCGTTTAAATTGCAGGAACAATGCCTCCAAAGAAACCCACATCGAGAAATCCAAGAGAAGTGGATCAGATGCAAGAAGCACTGGGAAAAAATTAATAAAGTAATGAAAGATATCAGACTCCTCGAGTTCGGTACCCTCGACAAATTCGTCGACCTGAGCAACATAGTGGAGTTGCATGCCAAACAAGATTCATTATGGACCGAAGAAATCACAAAGAGGACCAATGCAAGACCAGGGCAAGTGCAATGATTTGCAGAACATCCAATCAAAGCCCGAACCATGCTATAGCAGTTGGACTCTAGTCTAGTAAAGTACTGGGCACATGCAGTAGACATCAGGGGGACATATGTGGCCCCAATGGAACAACATAGATTTCCATGGGCCTAAACTTGGGAAGAAATGTTTATCAGTTGGTCCAAATACAAGAGAACTCACCCTTTTCAAGAGATATCTCGGGTTGTCTGTTAAAGAAACTATTAGAAGATGACACCACGTGGCAATTTTTTTTTTATTAAACTGCACTTAGCCGTTAATTTTAGTTAAACTTTATATTATAAATAAAGACATTGACCAATTAGTGAAAGGTCAATGGTTGTTGTAAGAACTCTTTCTTTTTGGTTGTTTTAGAATTATTTTGAAGCTTCTATGAATTGAGAAGTTCTTCTGGACCAAATACAAACTATTTTCATCAGATGCATGTGATTGGACTTGGAGAAGCACTACTTCCTAGCCCATTTCATGAATGATGCAGTAATGAGTAAGAGAAATTAATCATGTTGTCAAGTTATCTGGTGCAATGCTTTTATGTTCTTTTCTTTAATGATGAAAATGAATCGTTGTGTTATTATGTGATGAATGGTTATGGTAGATGAATTATTTTGCTTGCCATTATCTTATTACATATGTGCTTTCTTTTTGATAATTAGTTTCTGAGACAGTAATTGGATGCTCACATGGTTGATGTATTAGTACTAGTCTTGTGGTATAGAATCATTGTCTGCATGTTTAAGCAGCGGGTTATCCCAAGCTCAACCTCTTCCCCAGTAGTTAAAACTTAATTCTGTTTGTTGTCAAGTTGGTTTATATTGGCTTGCATCTCTCATATTAGTCCCACCCAAGAGAAAATATAGAAGAGAATAGTCCTAACTAAAGGAAGAGACTTTACAAGAAAACACAAATCCCATCAATAATTTGGCTGGATCGCAATGTATGGAGAACCATTCCATCTTTAAACATTGCAGAGTCTAATTGGGCCTCGATGGTGGGTTTGGTTCCTAATGTTGAATCAAGGGATTTAAGACCCATCAACACGACCATATCAGACCACCCACTGGTGGGAGCGATTGAGGATTTCATGGGTCAGTCGAAATGACAGACTGAGGAACAAACAGAAGTCGCTGGAACTTTGAGCCAACCACCACCGATGAAGAAAGACAAGATAAAGATACCCAGATTACCTCGCAAGAAACTGATAGAAAAAATCATTCTACCACGCATACCAGATGGGGTATAGGTAGGACCAGAGCTACTGGGTCACATCGAGAGTCTAAAATACTTGGACCATGACATAGTGGATACAGACAAGTTCCCAAAACTTTCAAAAAGAGTATACGTGGAGATGGTAGGCACAAGTCAGTTTGGGAACCGATTGATCAACCACTCCAATGGGAAACTGGGTTGGAGAAGACATGAATTTTAGGTCTAGTGGACCTACCACATTTTGGTAGGGGTCAACACGCAACAACATGCGTCAAGCAGCTGCTAGCATTCACACATGGCAGGGACATTTGGTTGGACAAGCTCGTGTCAATAGACGTAGAGATTATCGGGAACATAACAAGATTTCCAACTTGGGGCATGGATCCCAAGCAGTTTTTGGATGACAAAGCTAGGGAGAAAGAACTAGAAGAAGATGAGAATAAAAATTATGGCAATGACAGGGGAACAAGAGGGATCATTATCAAAAGGATCAACGATGCCGCAACACAACTGGGCACGAAGATCTTAGCTTGCAAGTTGTTAAGAAAATGCCACAGAGAGGAAGTCCTAGTTGAAGTCGTTGCAGTTGCAAATCAGTGTGCAGAAGACACCTCAATGACTTGGGCACTGTATCTATTGAACCTAATCTTGGCTGATTGCAAGGATGCACAGGATCTAGGAACAGAGTTCCACTATTCATGGTTGATCACACTAATAG
>JASDQU011311433.1:0-12819 GCA_032191745.1 Picea mariana
GTAAATGGTATGCATACATTGTCTCATTTGTTTCTAGATGTGTTGGCCTTCCCTTGATAGACACACTGAACACATTTGCCTACAAACTGCACCACTATCCTGGAAGGCTCTATTGTGTCATTCACCTCAAAAGTATATAACTTCTTTTCTATGTGAGGCAGCCTATCTTCCATTCTCCGGGCTTCTAAAGATATAGACTATAGTTGCAGATTAGGATTGACTATCCACTTATTAATCTGGATAATGTCAATTCGTTTCAATTGCAGGATTTCGGTCTGGGCTTCTTCCATGCTTGTATTGGAATCAAGTTGATTCTTTGCCATATAAATTTTCCCAAGGGCTTCAGAGATACTATCTCTTTCAATGTATAGTGACTCTTTGTTGAGTGAGGAACATGCTTCTTCACAAGCTTTCTTCACTTCCCAAGCTAACCTTTTACTTTCAACTAAATTGGCTTCCCAGGTTTTCAGTATTATATCACCTTGAGTTTTCTCTGAAAGAGACAATCTAGAGACCTTGGCTACTTCATCTTTTGTTGATGACACAACTACCTCCTGGAAAGTAGCTTGAGCTACAATGGCCTCTTTCTCTTTTAAGTAGATGTTATTTAAAGAATGTTCTACCATCCGATAATGGTTTTGGACAGCTTCTGCTTTAGTAAAAAGGCTTTGTTGTGTCGATTCTAGCTTCTCGTGCACCTCCAATGCCTGGGCTTGGAAAACCGCCATATCCACTACCATGTTCTCAATCAATTTTATCTTAGCCCGCAGTTGTTCGACTAACTCTCCCTGTTGAATGGCCAACTCTCTACTTGTCTATGAATTTTTATGCATTTTGTCAAGACTGGTTTTGAGTTGCTGAATTTCTTGTCTGTCATAGGCTCTAATATGCTCAAAACCCCTATTCATCTCATTTTTTACACTATGTTCCACTGTCTTCATTTGGTGTTGCAATTGTCTTACTAGTAGGTCCTTCTTCTTCAATTGTTCTTTCAGATTCCCAACTGAACACTGATTTGTTGTGGCAAAAGCTCCCAATGAGCCTGCTACTTCCATAGCGAAGTCCGCCTCCTATAAGGCATGTCCATCACATAGCACTTTGTGCCTCTTGATAGCTGCACCCTCCTTTTGGTGCATTTCTCTTTTTACTATAGCCCTCCTCTTCTTGCTGAAGAAGAAGTCGGAAGGGGGCATCTCTTCGACCGAAATAGGAGTAATATTTTCTATAAATACTACTTTGGCATTTGGGTTTCCCTGACTGGTCTGTAAAGGGGTCAAAGACATAATAGGGTCACCTATTTGGGTGGTCTGTGGTTTCCTCGATGTATTAGTAGTCAGCTTTTCTGGTGTAGACAATGATGCATCATGTCCCCTTTTGATCAAAACTTCATCTTGAGCTTTCGTTTGATCATCAAGTTGATTTGATGGTGCAATATTTGCTTTCTATTTCAAAACCTCTGTTTTCACCAAATTTTCCTGAATGTTTTGTTTACGGGAACTTCCTGTTTCTAAATTCTGGGTCTCAACTTCTTGTGTGGCTGGAGATGTCGGGACTTCTCCCTGTAAGACTTTCGACAGACTATTTCTTCGGTGTCTCTGAAAATTATAGAACTCGGCTAATTTTTCCTGAGCCAAAGTCTGGACTCGGCCCAACACTTCCTGATAAGATCTTGCTCCTTGAAATATATCATCCTATGGGGAATCTTCATGCTCATATATTTTTAGATTGTAAAGAGCCATGTGATTTCCCATGATCTTCTGCAGGTTGTGTTTCTTGAATTCAATGTTTACAAGCTTAATGTTGTTTAGGGCTGCGACCTCTACCTTTGAGTGGCCGAAATCTAACAGTGAGAAAGCACCAACCTGTAAAGGAAAGGTGGGCCACACTTTTTTCTGCGTTGCTTTTAGCTCTTTACCGATTCCTCCTAGCACAGTTTGATGTGCTACCTCCCGGTACACCATTCGATCTGGTAGAAACATTGGTAAGGCATGTGGAGGAACGAAAACATCTAAAAACCCTAATGTAAGAGAAGCATTCCTCAATGTACCAATCCGTTATTTTTCCCAGGTTGTCCACTATCTGGTCTGAAAACTTGGGAGGTGGGCAACCGTATATAGTGATATGCATCGACACCACCACATAGTTGTAGATTTCATAGAAGAAATCCTTTGCTTTATCCTCCCACAGCTTGGAATGATAGAAGTGTATTGTTTCAGCACTGGTCAGAGTCCAGCTCTAGCCCATCAAAGGAAATGGCGTCATAAAACAAAGGACGTCCATAAGGTATGTCGACATGTAAAATCAGCGAGGTCGCCTTTGGGCTCTCAATGACTGATATTTTGTGATTTCCTTGGCCAAACTGTCTGATAATATCTTGGCCCAATTGAAAGAAAAACCCTCTATAACTTCATGCATGATCGGTACCCATGATAACAAGAAGTGAGAAGAGTTTTCTTTCCCGAAAAGTCTACATAGCATCATGGCCACATACATCATATGAGCATCTAATGATGCAGTGACATATATGCCATGGGTATCTTCTTTGAATTTCTCAGGGCGTGCCCACCATTTCTTGATCAAGGAAGGATAATTCTTCACACTTTGTGGGCACTCTTATTCATCGAACTCTTTTAAGAAAGCGACAGTATAACCGTGTTTGAATGTTGGGGATAGTTTGTACATCACCTATATATGTTCTGGTCAAAAAGATCCAACAACAACTTTCTGTGAATTGTGGATGGTCATGGTCGAGACGTCAACATTCTCCAGGGCCCAACCTATCATGTCGTTATACGACATGAGCCTCGGTCGCGTGGCTATTTTATGCAGCTCTGATTGGGCTATGTATTTGACCTTTGTTGCTTGAGTTTCGGTCCCCTCATAGTCTGACTCTTATGAACAGTTGATCAGCTCATATTGTAAGATATCAAATACTGGTGTCCATGTTTTCATGGTATCTACAACTCTCAGCGATGTGTCCGAGAGGACATCTATGTTTTGGCTCGAGCTCTCACCAACCGCTTTAACCATTTTCCGCGCAGCCATGATAGTAGTAAAATCAACATTGTGTTACCTGTTACAGGAAATGCACAAAACTTCTTATCTTTCTAAAGCTTTCTCTTATGAAAACGCAAATGGAATTCAGAATTCAATATCCTTTTCACCTTAAGTGCATCAATTTGTGTATACCTTTACTGACAATGTATTCACTTTCCTTAATGAAAAGATTTAGGCAGTGCTCCAAGATCTTATTTGAAATCATTGTCAAAGATCAATTATTAATGCCATTAATGGCTGGTGGTTCATGATCAAGAGATGTGAAATAATATTTGAATTTACCCGAATACGATTTAACAAAAGATTAACATGAGATAATAGTGTTTAGCCCATTAACTAATCACATTTAACCTTAATTATTTTTGGGCTTTCGGACCTTGGGATGTCTGATAATAGCTCGATATATGATTTCCGAAGATCGAAACCACGAAGTGATTAATTATTCGCTAATTGTCTTCAATCTTAAATTAACCTTGTTTAGTGTCTACGGTATTTCGGGAGTTCAGACTTCGTGAATTCAGAATGCGATGTATGTTGAATATTTGAACTCTGAATGTGCAAAGTTATTAATTAACCTTTAATCAAGATTAGTTGATTTAACCAAGGTTTAATATTTTGGGACTTCACATTTCGTAGATTTACAAGTTAGATATTTTTCATTTTCACGAAGGGCCACTTCCCGTAGTGACATGTTAGATCTTAGGAAGGTATACGTGTATATGGTGACTAGAATCTTTCGAACGCTTTTTTCATATTGGGACTCTGAAGGTGAGACATGTTGAAACGCCTGAAGTGTGAAACTCTGAGTCTCAAAATTCTGAAGTATTCTCTAGGGGTTTGACCTTTTAATAATCAGGCAGCTCCAAAGAACTTGGGAAAAGGGATCGTTCGATCAAATGAAAAACTTCATCAATGGTGAGAATCAAGTGCGCTTTATTCTTATTTTAACTAGAAAAGAAAACTATGTAAAGTCTAAATTTTATAAATATATATGTGTACCAACATAGAGCACTGCGATACTTGAGCACCAAATGTTGCTCTGAATATTTGATACCAAGCTTGGTGCGCAGGGTATGGAAGATATTTGTGAAATCTAGCATTGCTTGGTCTCTTTCTTGTCGTAGTGTGGTCCATTTCGTATACAAGTCATCATAACTTCCGACAGGGTAGTATTGTTCCTTAATAGCATCCCTGAAGGATTCCCAAGTGGTTGCGACTGTAAATAATGAGGGTTCCTCTATTTCCTTTTGCTCACAGAAAGTTTCCCACCAATCTTTGACATGGGGAACAACTTTGAGGAGTGCAAAAGTAATTTTTTCTCTATTTGAAAAGTTATGGACAGAAAAATACAATTCTAGTAGATTCAACCACTTATCTACATAATCTACATCTATCTGGCCTTCAAATATAGGAATATTGAAGTTGATTTGTACCTTGAAGGGGGCGGCACCTCCACTCGAGGAAGATGCATCGCCTGTTGGTAGCCACCGGGGGATTTCTGTGAAACTATCCACCATCTCGTTCCTTTGTTGCGTGAGGTATTCCTCAAGCAACATTTTGAAAGGATCTCATGTCCCATCATCTTTCTTTTCTCCTGCCATGAGAGGTCATTTGTGTGTGCGAGAGATTTTTTCCTCAAGAGAAACAAGCTCGAGACCCAATTCTTTGAACCCTGACCTTGTTGGGGACATGCATTAAGACGACAAGGAGCAGACCGCTTTGATACCACTGATCCACATTTTATGAGCAGAACAAAATGAATACAAATTATTAAAATATGCTTAACACAGAATAACAGAGATACAATAAAACTGTTTTTCTATTCAATAAGGAAATAAGATGAAACTGTAAAATGCAGTGAAAAACAAGCTTGCTGGAATGGTGGCGGCTTATCTCCGAGAAGAGATGTGATGGTTGTGCTCATTCGCAAGAAGATGATTACAATGAGGCTCTGAAGGCCTTTTTACAATAAAAAGAAATGTCAAAAACCCTAGACATCCAAAAACCTAACCCTAAGAGATGAAACGCCAAAAGTCATGTGGGCCCCGTTTGGGTAAGTTAGTACATCAACTTCCCGGGTCCGTAACTTTTACATACGATCTCCGTTTTAGGTGCACGATAGCCCGTTGGAAAGGTCTATCCAAGGACTACACATTTTTTTTCTTTGTATCAAAGGTCGTTTTTAACTGTGGCGAGCCCTAAAAATGTTGTTTAAGGCCTCAAAATGGCCCCGCAAGTCAGGGACTCGAAAACTAGGAAAAAAACTACCAAACTGGAAAACTACCAAAATGAACCATTTGGAATAGGTGGGAGGCCACCGACATCCATCTAGATCATTTTGCTAGCTCAAAATGTAATTTGTACACTTTCTCACTGCGAACCCCAATTACCTTGTCCATCTTGGTTGTTGACCCTTTCGGTCTAATATACACCTTTCCTCCATGGAAGGTAACTTCAAATCCTTTGTCCTCTAGGGTCGAAACTGATATTAGGTTCTTGGTAAGACCAGGAACATATAAATGTCATCAAACTAGAGTGTTTTACCCGACTCCCTCTAAAATGACACTGTGCCTCTACCTTGCACCTTATAGTGTGCATCATCTCCAAGCTCAATATGAAGATTCACACGTCTCTCCTGCAAGATACTGAAGAATTCTTTGCACCTAGTCATATGACAAGAGGCGCCACTATCCACATATCAAACATCTGTGACAACTGAGCTCGACATACATGCAATAAGGCAGAAATCATCCTCAAAGATCTTGGTAAACTTCTTTATTCCTGTAGAGGATGCCATCTATGGCTTACTCTTTTTCTTTTCAGGACATTGTGAGGAAAAATGTCCAAACTTGTGACACTGAAAACGCTTGACTTTGGAGAAGTCAATGTTCTTCTTCTTACCATAACATTTCTTCTTAGGCTTTCCCTTTGCCTTTTCTAGCAAGAGCCAAAGCCTCCTCATCCACAACCTGAGACAGTGTAAATGATCCACTCACCTGACCAAGGTGAGTCTCCTCCTACACAAAATCATACCATAAGCATTGCCAATTAGGGAGCTTCTCTCAAGCTACAATCCCACACACAAATGAGTCTCATGGCTTTGAAAATCCATTCAGGGCTATACGTACTAACTCATAATCCTTTGTGTTGGAGCCAATTGCTCCAAGTTCTTCCTTGATATGTGTAAGACGAGTGAGGTAAGGCATCACACCTTTGCCCTTAGCCATCTCGGTACATCACAACCTTTCCTGAAGCACCATAATCATGTTTTCATTTTTACTTTGATAGAGGCTACCCAAGGCCGCCCACATGTCCTTAGAAAACGTTTTCCTTGAGAGGTGTGGGATTGTGTGATCCTTTACCCCATCAAGGATTATGCTCATTGCCTTTTCCTTACCCTTCTTCCAAGCTCCAAATAAAGTTGCATCCACAGGAGTTGTTTCTTTATCTGCAATATGCTCAAGGACATCATTGACATCCAAGATTCTGGTAACCTTCTCTTTCCAGGTGGGGAAGTTCTGAGCACCTTGAATTCTATCCTCAAATCTCAAAGGCATGGCCATTTTGAAAGTGTCTTTGTCCAAACCCTACGTTGTCTCACAAACTAATCTTGTGCTTAGATCTGGAATTGATCCTCTATAATCAATACGTTGATGTTGTTACTCCAATAGCCCTGCACTCATCTCTGAAATCGACCAATACGTTGATGTTGTTACACCAACAACAATATGCTGATGTTGTTACTCCAATAGTCATTCTCTGATACCATGTGAATCCACTAAAACCCAACAAGATGAACCGAAAACTTCAACAATCTTTACTACCCAGAAATTTATTCAACACATTTAAATTTCTTAAATTGTTATTTTGTAGTTACAACTAGGTTTTCTTCACAAAAAATAAATAACACAACATAAATAAATCTGATCTACACTGAAGAATATAACAACAATCACATCACATGAGAACACCAGTGTTTTTGGGTAAAATAACCCCGGGAAAAACACAATATGGGAAAACCTGTTCTTTGTGGATTTTATTATTGCAGCAGAAAACATAGAGATCTTACATAGCAGATCGAGTTACAACAATGGTTGAGGAAACCCCAATGAAAATTATTCTCAGCACCTATACGACCCTCTCTAAACCAAATCAAACCCAACAACACAAAATTGGCCCAACAAACAAGCCTTTGCTCAAATCATACGGCCCAGTTGCGTTGACTCTATGTCATATGTGCGACTCTCTCAGATCTGTAGTACGACCTCTGCAAATGGCTGAGAAAACTAGTCGATTCACCTGCTAGAACTCTCCTCTGTCTTCTCTGCAACTCTTCTCCAACAAACCCTCAAGCAAATCTCCTCCTCTCGTTGAAACTCGTCCTCTCTCAAGTGAATAATGTGCCCGAGCCACCAAGTAAATTTCTTTTATCTCAATGAGCAAGCGAAAACCCTATCTCCAAAGAGATCAAGGGATGAAATCAACCCTCACTCTCTCAATGAGATGGATGACCAAGATTAAAATATCGTCACTTAAATTATTTTCACTTTTAACTTTAGAAAAAGTGTTCATTAATTCAACATTAAAATATAACACATTTAAGTGACTTTTTCCTAAGTAAACTTTAGGAAAGAGATTAACACATCAACTTGGCTAAGTTTCATTGTCCTCTACCATGCTAGGACACCATGCATGGAGAAGACCTTCTGAGTTACTTTTATCAACACCTTCCTGCTGCCTTCAACACCTGAAATTGCCCTCCTCAACTTGTTTATCCCACTAGCAATGCTTTCCCTCCTTCCTTAGCCTCAATCACCCTCCTACAACTCACTTGCAATTCACACAAATGAGCAATATGTCCAACTGCACCCTCAACCTCTATTTTATCTCACCTTCAACCACCATTTTCCTTGAGATGTGTGCCCAAGCTTGGGCCTCAATGGCTGAGATTGGGGCACCCCCTTTGGGTTGGACCCCACTCTCCACTAAGTGGTGTGCCCCCCTTTGAATAGGTCCCCACAAAGCACTCAACCCTCTCATGAGGTGCACCCTCTCTCCTGGGCCCCACAATCCTTTCAACAACAGAAATTCTACTGCAAGCCTAAGTTAGATTTAGGCTGATATAATAAGGATGATTTGGGTTGATTAAGGTGTCCATCAACTAGCCTAGGACACATAGGCACAACTGAGACACCTACCGAGCTAAAAATCTAACAAAAATCAACACCCATTGCCCAAGATTGATGATCTTGTAAACCAATTGAAGGGAGACATATATTTCAACAAGATTGATCTAACTTATGGCTACCGTTAGGTACGTAGCAACCCTTTTGATAATTGGAAAACAATAACTTTCAAAATGAAATATGTGTTCTATGAGTGACTCACCATGCCTTTTTCTCTTACTATTGCTACAACCACATTCATGAGAATTATCAATGACATTTCTCGCCCACATATGAGTAAATCTATAGCGGTATATTTGGATGACATATTAGTCTAGAACAACAATTGGGAAGACCATATTCAACATGTTTAGATCGATCATGACCTTCTTCGACACCATAAAATGAAAGCACAAATGAAGGATTCCTTTGGACAACGTTCCATTCATAATTTGGGTTTTCTTATTAACCACATTGGTGTGCACGCTAATCCATCCAAGGTCAAAGTCCCTCAAGATTAACCCACTTCCTATAACATAGTTGAAAAAGCCTCCAAAAAATCACTGACTTTTTAAAAATTCACGATTTTTTCCAAGCAACGAAAAATCGGTTGGAAAAAATGGCGATTTTTTAAAATTCGAAGAAGTCGCGACTTATTCATAAAATTCGTGACTTATTCATAAAAGTCACGACTTATTCATAAAAGTCATGACTTTTTCCTCAAAGTTGCGACTTTTTAGAAAAAATTGTGGGCTAGTCAGTGGAAATCATGGGGATAAAGCAGATTTTTTGAGTTTTTTTTTGTCATTTGTATTTGTCGTTGTTGGATAAAGAAGGAGAAGGGATTGACTCGGTCAAGTAGGTACTAGACCCCACCAACATGCAAGACTATTTTTTTTTTAAAGGGTTTGACCAAAAACGTTGGCAATTAATGGTAATGTTTTGTCATTTCCTTTATCTTTCCTTTTTATCCCTTTTACTTAAATTTTTAACATTACCATTAACTGTTTCAGGATGTTTGAGAGTGGTTCCAACCTCATCGGACTTGATATGGAGAAAGTAAAATTTTATATCCCATTCAAAATCCAGCAGACTTAATAATTTTTAGGATTTCATGATTGGTAGATTTCAACATTTCATTGGATTCTATCACGTATGAGGGTATGGGATTTTCATTTAATCAAGAGCACCAAGCCTTTTATGTACCTCGATGTTGGTGGTATTGATTGTTGAACTCCTCTGACATGGCCATGCAAAAATGTACCTTTCACTCAAACCAAAATCATTGATTAGGCATTTTAAGCTTTTTCTACCATATTATAAGGCTTCAATTAGGTAGTTTCGTCAAAATTGGGAGGTGTTCAGTAATGTGTCTAGAGGATCAAGGTAGAGGCAAAGGGTGATACTAATGATGAGGCTCTGAATATAAGCGATGGTGGAACATTGGTTGTCATTTATTTTGTCATTTAAATGTTCTCGCTCATTTATTCATAATGCTTTCTTTCAATGTTTCAATAATTTTTTGGAACCATGGTTTTGGATTTTTAAAATATAATTTTGTCATTAAAATTTAAATATTTTATGTAACTTTTAGTAAACCAAGTCATTGAAATCAGATTGGTCTGAGTCAATCCGAGTTCGAGTCCAAGTCAGAGTTAACCATCGATCAATTCCGAGGAAGAGTATGAGTTTTAAAACATTGCATTGTACATCTACCTCATGATGATGATATACATTTATATATGTGATGTCATTTTGTATTGGTTCTCCACTTTTGAGTCCTTGATTGGACAACTACCAGGGTTTAGGATTCGATATCGACTTTGATGTATCATTTTTTATTTGGCATCCACTACATCATATATATCAATGTTTTCTCAATATTTCTGTGCCAATGAGTTTATTTGACATTGTTGTTTCTTTATATGTTTAAAATTTTGAAAAAAATGAATAGATTTTGTATTTTTTAATTTTGTCGTAGTTTTCCGATTTTTTGCTGATTTTTTCAGACTTTTTCCAAAATGATGTTTTCCTAACCCTTGCCGACTTTTTACCAATGCCGACTTTTTCAACAGTGCCCTATAATACTATAGATCTAAAGAGTTTCCTTGGTGATATGAATATCTATAGGAAATTCATCTGGCATTCCTTTTAGATTGCTCAACCACTTCATCGGAGCTCCAATCATAAGCATTTCTCATGGATTGATGCAACAACTAAGTCATTTTAGCAACTCAAGGATGACCTTTTCTTAGTGCAAGTGATTTCTCTTCCTTATTTGCATCACCCCTTTGAAATAGAGATCGATGCTTCCAATTATGACATAGGTGTTGTTCTCATGCCAAAGGCTACCCAATTGCATCACTTGAAAACACTTTCCGCTGCAAAACATAACTACAATACATATAATATAGAGTTCTATTCCTTGGTTCGAGCACTCAAGTAATGGTGACATTGCATCCTTTGTAAGGAGACAATCCTTCACATTGATCATCAATGCCTTATGGTATTGAACTCTCAATCTAAGATTCAAGAACAAAGGCACTTTAAATGGGCTTCTTATTTTCAGCTATTTCATCTCATTATTAAGTACAAAAAGGGAATTGCTCATAAAGTTGTTAATATGTTAAGTAGACCTCCTTCCAATGTTTTACACATTGTTAATACCAAATTTATGAAATCACTTTATTCTTCAGATCCACGCTTTGGGTCAATTCTCACATCTTTACATCAACCTACAATGGTAAATCAAACTCCTTTTCTTGATTATAGATTAAGACTCTATGGTTTGTTGCACAAATTAAATCAGCACTGTGTTCCATCTGGTTTAGCATACTTCACACTCATTTGCGAGCTACACTCCTCTTCCTAGGGTRGTCATTTTGGTACTTTGAAGTATGTACAAATATATTTCTATTGGCCTTGTATGAGGAAGCATGTGGGTATGTCTTATGTAGTTAATTTAAATCTTCTTGTATCAACCACTTCTAGTTCCCTCATGACCTTGGGAATACGTATCCATGTAATTTATTAGTGGCTTGGCCACTACTCTTCAAAAGCATGATTGTATATTTGTTGTTATATGTAGATTTTCTAAAATGACTATGTTTATACCCCACAACAATTATAGATGCCTCCAAAGCTCTTGAGTTGGTTTTCCAACATGTATAATGCCACATTGCAATTTCTCCTTATTTTCAGATTGGTGATAAAGTTTGTCTTTACTTAGACAAACAAAGGTTTACATCTCACTCAACGTCTTAAGTTCAAACCTATTAGATATGGTAGTATACCATTTTGCAGCAAATCAGGGACAATGCTTTTCAGTTGGATCTTCCTTCTTAACTTGGTATACATGTTGTTGTGAATGTGAACCAACTTAAGCTTTATGAGCCACCACATTTGGAGGAGAAAGCTTTATCTTTCATCATAAGGATACTATCCAAGATGTTCAACCTTCATTGGATGAAGATACTCTTCTTGATGTCTGCACACACACCACTATGAATATATGCACTACCACTTATAGAGTTGGGCACAGAGATTTCTTACCAGCTTGAGCTAAGTCGATGTCTCATTCAACATTTGATCATTTTTTGTATCTGCAAGAGAAATTGGGGACAATTTCCTCTATGCAGAGAGGAAATATGATTTTATGGACTATTATATTTTATTGTATATTCTTATGTATTGCATATCTTTATGTACTTTTCTAAAAGTTTCTATCTTCTAAAAACTTCCTTATACATATCTTTTCTTAGAAGTTTCCTTCCTTCAAAAGCTTCCTTTATTGTACTTTATTGGAGACTTCATCAATTTTGATGACTATCTAGTCTCCCATTGTACTTTATTAGAGACTTCATCAATTTTGATGACTATCAAGTCTCCCACAATTTTGTACTCTTATATATAGTAATACAAATGAGTGTACAAATATGTGTACATTGCTGCAACCTCATATCTTATCATATTTGCATACTTGATCTTGTGTTCTCTTGTGTGTGAGTATAGTATTGCCTTTGTATGCATATCACGTGATGTAGTCACAAGACAAGATCATGTTTGAAAACCTGGAACCATAAGCATTCAAGAAACTGACTTATTTTAACTAGTTTTTGCTTAAATGTCAATAAAGACAATAAGTTTCCTAGTATTTAAATCAGAAACATTTAATTTATATATTTGAGCTTGGAATTACACTGCTTTCATGATATGGACTACGATCATCTAGCATAAGCACTTTGCTGTGCATAAGTACCCAACTGCACATTTTTCTCAATGGAAAAACTAAGTAAAAAAATCAACATTTTACATAGATTTAAGTCTCCTTAAAAAGATAAAACACAGTATCCTGTTCACACTCATAAATTGTAAGGCAGTAAAATCTCGTTCATATACTGAGGAATGAAGAAAAACCTCACTCATGCAACTTGCCTGACCATTTGGAGCATTCCCACCACAGTTCTCATTTTTGGTCTCGTGTCCGGGGATGAGCTAATGCAACTGAGAGCTACTTTCAGCATTGAGATCATCTCATTCTGTATTTCGAGGGAAAAGTCTCTGATTCTTGTGTCAAGAATTTGTTTCCATGTTTCCT
>JASDQU011311433.1:28993-42239 GCA_032191745.1 Picea mariana
TTTGTCTTAACATTTTTCCTTGAATTGGTAAGGATTTTACTTTGTATTATCATTTGTGTTCAAGTCAAGGTTATTTTTCTAGAGCTAGGTGGGAATTATAAGGTCATACACCCCCACTTTAGTCTCCATCATATTTTTTCTCAAGTATTGTTGATTTAACAAGGTTTTACTAAGATAAGTACATACACCCTCTTAGTCTAAACCCTAGCTAGGGATACTTTCCTCGGGGAGTAAGAGGATTTACACCCCTAAGGAGGTAGTACCTCTATCTTTTTATTTTGACTCCATTAACCCAATCATTAAAGGAACTAGTCATTACTTGTTGCATTGGAGAAATAAATTTCTACCTTGGTAAACGTGAACGTTTCAAGTTTTGAAGTTATTTCTTTTGGAAGTTGTTCTTTGAGCCCTAGGCTCTCTTGCCTCATTGAGGCATCCCCTTTCAACCATTAAATATTGTTGTTGTTACAAATAACTTCTACAACCATAAGGTTGCAGAAAACTAACTCTCTAACCCCTAATGACTCCTAAACTAGCCCTAGGAATTGGCTTCAACTTTGCCCTAACAAAATACTAACCCTAGCGCACTTGTCGAGCTAGTTAGAAGTGGTTTTCATTGGCTGATTTTTCTGCTATAAAGCTTGGTTTTCTACAACCATAAGGCTGATAAATATCATTGTAGCAAGCTTTTGTTTCATCCTTGCTTTTGTGCTAGAATATTGCTTTATCACTGTTGAGTTAAGTTAGCCTTCACTAGCTTGATTCTTGCTTATTCAATCATACTTTTAACACTTATTTTGCAACTTTTATTATCTTCTATATGCTGATATATATCATTTGCTTTTTCCAAAATTAAGGACAACTATTACAGGTGAATCCCCCTGCGGACAAGTGGATTCCCTCTTGGTCTCTAGACCCCTAAGACCAAGACAGAAAGGGTGCTATCATTGGTCATTGACATCCTTTTAGATCTAATAAAGCTAAGGTATGAAGATGAAGAAGAAAAGTATGTATCTTTTTAATGGCGTTCGTCCTTGCAAAGTCCAAGTTGAGCTTCAAACCTAAGCTCCTCGATAGGTCCTGTAGAACAAACAAAGATACAACGAGCTTCCTATTCTATTGAGATTAGCTCAAATACAGATCTATCTAGTGAAGACAAGTTCATGTGGAACAAACATAAACTTGAAAGAAACAGGCCAAGCATGTATGTATATTAATGAGAACAAATGAAGAGTACTTACAGACCAAACATGATGAAGGTGCAACAACTTCTTCCAGTTCTCTTTGTCCAACCCCTTTTCTCAAGTAATCTAGACTGATTATGCTTCAATGGTGCCTCACTTATGAGATCATAAGTTTGGTATAATTCTGAATCTCCATCCCTCTCTCTTCCATGGAAAGCCCTCATTATATAGGATTTGGAGGCTTAACCACCATGGAGAGGATCTCTCATCAGATCCACTAAGAAAGGGATCTCTAAGATATTTAGGGAGAAAATATCTCTTAAGGATTTTGGGGAGGAAATATCTCTCAAGGATTTTAAGGAGGAAATATTTCAACCATCCATGAGATCCTCCACCTTCCCTAAAATATAGGAAACCAAATGTGAGGTGGATTCTCACACTTAATTACTTTCTTTTTTATGAATATTAATAATAATTCATGTGCACTTCGTTCTCACACTTAATCAATTTATTTTCCATGAATATTAATAATAATTCATGTGTACTTGGTATTTTGGCCTTCATGTAATATATCCCTCCTCCATATTGACTAGGGATTATGAGATAGGTTATTCCATGGTGTCAAGGTGTATGAGACACTTATATGACACTTTATGACACTTAGGGCGAGGTACCTAGGTGTGCAAATTTCATGTGTAACAACAACAAGCTTAACTTGCTTGTCCAACTAACATATTACAAGTATCCTTGGTTTTCATTGTGTCTCGAGCAGGTACCTTACTCTCGGAGGGTCACTCAACTCATTTGGAAACCCTTAACCTTTACTAAGACCCTTTTCCAAGTTCCTTCTACCATTTATAATTGAACTTTAGGGACATCCATCCATACTTATCATTTTTGTAATATCCCCAAGGATGAGCCATGTTGTAATCATGTTTATGAATTGTAAATCATGTTTTGTAGGCTGGTGAGCCGAGTATTGATAAGCTGGTGGGCTTAAGTGTTTATTAGGCTGGAGAGCCTAAGTGTTAAAGGCCAGGAGCCTATTTTTGTATATGTAATGTGTAGAACATTAATAAAGATTAAACATCATTGCGTGCAGACTGAACACGAAGAAAGAGTGATGGGGGACTAAGCTTCCAAAGGGTGGGTAAGGGAAAAGAGGCTGAAAGGTTGGAAAGAAGGGCTAATATTAGGGGTTTAAGTCATTGGGAATAATAATTTATTAATATTCCAAAATATATGTGAAATGTATGTTTTTATCCGAAGTCCCTAAAAGGGGGAACGTGTGCAAAAGGGAACGCATGCTGATGGAGCGCATGCAGCTTCATGGGCGACATGTGTCAGCCTAGACACATGCAATTTAACCTAAAAATCGAGCCATGATGGGGGTTCGTCCTCCATTCTTCCATCGAATTTCTAAAACTGGGAATTTCGTCTGTTCTATGCATTCATCCTCCATTCGGTCGTTCGTTTTCTGAACTATGTGGCTGATGCGTCTAATTTCTGCATGCATACCCTCATGCGGCTCTGAAACCCGAAGCCTGTGATGTTCTCCTGTGAAGATGATACACCCTCCGTTTGAACCATCGAGTCTGTGTTCAACCTCTGCATGGATTGCTTGTCACACATCCTGAAACCGGTGTTACCTGAACCCTGTTGTGTCTTAGTGACCCATTGCCATTCTTCTAGATGCCCACACCCAATTTCCCTGTTGCTGCTATCACCCGTGAGTTAACCAAAATATGTTGTTGTTGTTGTTATCCTGAACTTGCGGGAATTGAGTTGAAAATTGGCTGAAGAATCGGGTTGTCAGGCCCATGGTAGAAGAGGTAGGTTCTCAGGCTTGTGAGAAGCCCTCTCCAGGTGAGAGAGTCTGCTGGGAAGTGGNCTGTGTTTATGTTTGCATCTCTGATACATTTCTGTTATATTATTGAATATCTGCAATATCTCTATGCATTTCTTTATTATATCTCCGCTCTCATTTCGTGCCGAAAATAATCCGGATCAATCCTGGAGAGAATCCTTCTGGATGCTTTGTGCATTTTTCCTGTAACCTCAGCCTAGTCTAGGATTCCCTTGCCCTAGGTGGATCTTGGTCCCAACTCAGGGGTGACTCACTACTGAGCGTGATGAACAGCGTGGTCTAAGGCTGGGAGGTTCATGGAAGGTTTGCATGTAGTTGGTGGAGTTACAACAATTTCAAAGATAAGTATATGCATGTGTTTAATATTAATTAAAATGCATGTCTGTGATGCTTGCAATATTATCATGTATTCTGTTGCAATCATATTTACTGTTAATTCCATTAATTTTGTATGTTAGCATCAATTATATGTTTACTTTGTGTTAAGTCATTTAACTTCATTTAAATGAATACTATATAAGTTTGAGAATGTTTCTGCGTAGTAGTGTTTCCCGGCCGTGGGTTGATGGTCGAGGATGTTACAATATGGTATCAGAGCATGGTTAAAACATTGAGCATGGATGGGCCATGTTAGTGGATGTTGAAGAAAAAGTTTTAAAATAATTATTGTCAAAGTAGACAAAATTCGAGTTCAGAGCCCATAGTTTCCACGCTAAGCCTGGATGGGCCAGATAAGTGGTCTTTAGACCCAAGGTTTTGAGAGGAAATTGTGTCTGGAGGACTAATTTCGAACCTCAGAATGTTTTTGAGTGCCAAGGGGTTACTTGTTCGTGTTATGAAGCTCAGGAGGAGTAGCGGTGAAATAAAACTGCAGCCGACGTGGTATTTGACCACAGAGAAAGAGCGCTCAACACTTGGGGTGTTAGAGCCGTAGGATCTGTTCGGAAGGAGAGTCCTTACGAACGTCAGATCCGGATAAGGTGCTAGAAGGATATCTGGGAAGCCTTTCAAGAGTTCGACTATCGGGAGAAGCAGGGTGCATTGAGGTGCAAACTTCTGAAACCCGAAACTCTGAAACCCCGAGAAGATCTACATCGTAGATATGGAGAAAAGAGCTTGACCATTGGATCAAGCATAAGAGATGATTGCAATTTCGAGAGTTCGGATGTCGGGAGAAGTGGGATGTGTCGTTGCACAAACTCCCGAAGTCCGAAGTTTCGAAGTGAAAGAGTAGATGTGGTGGGGCCAGATGACGTCGCTAGTATTCTGCCATGTGGCATCCTGTGTGAGCAGGGTTAGTGGGGCCCAAGTTTACATAATGTAGTTAAGGGTCGAAGGACCCACAATGGCGTTGATCACGATACATCAATATCAACAGCCAGGAGACATTGCGGGGACCCAAGTTGCATGGAAGATAATTATCCAAGGCAGCCCCGCAATCCAAACCATGGTTTCACTGAAGGGTTTACGTGTCAGCGTCAGAAGAATTGCAGGATGAAAGGCGGGTTACTATAAACCATCATTGCATGCCCTTGCAATTGGGAAAACGTTAAGTGATGTAAGGTAATGATGTCAACAAAGTGTCGTGGAAGTGTTCGGGGTGTGCAGATGTGAAATCTTCTAAAGTCTCGAAGTATCGAAACTCAGACGCTTGAGGTTCCACCGCAAGTGTCAGCTGTTGGATGATGGGTAGACGTGGACGGTTGATCCTCCCTATGTTGCGAGTTCATTAGTTTGAAACTCGAGAAGTTGTTGGGAAGTTCTTTGAAACCTCCCGGAACGCGAAGTCGTGAAGCGCTCTTTTTTCTAAGCAAGTGGTCACGACCCACGATCACGTGGGTTGGGGATTAAGAGAGAAGGGGATAGAGCCCAAAGGATTGTTACAGAGCCAAGAAGAGCTCAAAAAATTCATGAAATCTGAACGTTTCTTAATTCAGATTTGTTTATGAATGCTGTGGGAATTGTTAAGGAATAATGGCTTGACAAATTTTGGTTGTTTGCACATTGTGTTTGCAGAAGTTTAGTGAGTTCCAGAAGTGAGTAGAATTTCCACTGAGTGCAAAAGAAATGGAAGAGACACAGAATGATTCCAGTTCAGAGAACAAATCTAAAGAGATGGATTTTCATTTGGGAGTTGAAGGGTCGAACTCCAATGGGCACGGAGAAGAGATAGATAAGGAAGGGCATATGATGAAGATCATTGAAAAATTGCAGAAAGATGCCCAAACGCGTCGGGCAGATAGCATAAAGCTCAAAAAATCTCAGGAAAAACAAGGTGAATTCAACGTAAAGTTGTTAAAGATTTTGGAGAGAATAGAAAAGAAGTTGGATAAGGAGAGTGACTCGAGCAGAACAGGGAGTCACCAGACTTCTGAGGGAAGAAGATCAAGGAGTGTTGGTAAACACCATCATCTCTCCCAAGTTCGCTCCAAGAGGAGGGAACACAGTAGTTCAAGCCCATCTCCTACCAGAAAGCACAAGAGATCTGGAGTGGATGAACTGAAGGGAAAAATGAACAAGATTAAGCCTCCTATGTTTGATGGAGAACACAATAAGGAGGAAGATGCCAAAACATGGTTGCTCAACATGAGGAAATATTTCCAATTGCATAATTATTCCTCTCATGCAGAAGGAAGAATTGTGATGTATCAATTGAAAGGAAAAGCATCCATGTGGTGGGATCAACTTGTGCAGGTGCAACACATTAGAGAGAAATATATCACTTGGAAGGAATTAAAGAGGTATTTCGAGAAGAAATACTTGACTAAAAGATACTATGACAGAAAGATGAAATAGTTCTTTGAACTCAAATTGGGCAGCATGACCATTGATGAATACGAATGAAGGTTTTTGGAATTACTAAATTATGTTCCATTCATCAAGGATGAGACTGCCAAGATTCAAAGGTATATGATTGGATTGCCACCTTTCATTGGTGACAAGATTCAGTATGATGATCCTAAAACTATGAAAGAAACGATAAGGAGAGAGAAATGCTTATATGAATAGCAAAGAGAAAAGCCTACTTTTCAGAAGGCTTGGGATGACCAGAAGAAGTTCAAGAAAGAGCAGAGGAAGAAAGGAAATAAACCTCCCTTTTTCCGAAACAGTGCTCAAGGACAACCATCATTTAGAGAGCCGATAATGGCTGACGTAGGGGAACAAAGGCCAAGACAAATGCCCATTTAGTGTTGGGGCTGTTAGGGGAACCACAAGTACAGAGATTGTCCCCATAAAAAAGGCAAAGTGAGAGTTGTCGATAATGTTCAGCAAGTTGAAACAGTGGGGGACATGGGCAGTATAATGCCAAGGATCTACGCATCCCTGGACAACAAGCAAGATGAATTTCAATCACACATGATTGAAATGAAAGGTATGATTAACAACCAACCATTTACTATTTTAATTGATTCAGGGGCTATCCATAATTATATAGATCCTAGAGTGGTGGAAATTTTGCATTTGTCAAGAAGCAAACATGAAAGGTCTTGGTTAGTGCAGCTGGCTACAGGAACCAAGAGGAAAGTCACTGAGTTGGTTAAGTCTTGTCTTGTGGACATGAATGGACTGAGCACAAAGGCTGAATTGAATGTTCTTCCTTTAGGTTCTCATGACTATCTAATTGGGATGGACTGGTTAGACCAAAACCATGCCATCTTGGACTGTGTAACAAGGCATTCACTTTCCTGGATGAGGAAGGAAATCAGAAAACAGTCCAAGGAATTCCCAGAGTTGTTGTTATTAGAGAAATCTCAACAATGTAGCTGAAGAAGGGCTATAGGAAAGGCTGTCAATTATTTGTAGCCCATGTGGAGGAAGCATCTAGGGATGAAGTCTCAAATATTGGAGATCATGTGGTACTAAAGGAGTTTGAAGATGTATTTTAGGAGGTACCCAGACTACCTCCAAAGAGAGATATTGATTTCTCTGTAAACTTGATACTTGGAGCAGCTCTAGTGTCAAAAGATCCTTACATAATGAGTATGCCAGAGTTGAAAGAACTGCAATTGCAGCTTGAAGAGCTTCTGAATAAGGGGTACATACACCCAAGTGTGTCACCTTGGGGTGCCCCAGTCCTATTCATGAAGAAGAAGGACGGGACGTTGAGATTGTGTATCGATTTCAGACATTTGAACAAAGTAACTATAAAGAGCAAATATCCTCTGCCGAGGATTGATGACCTCTTCGATCAGTTGAAGGATGCGAAGATATTTTCAAAGATAGACCTCAGGTCAGGATATCACCAGGTAAGGATAAAGGATGAAGACATCAACAAGACCACCTTTAGAACAAGGTATGGTCATTACGAGTTCACAGTGGTGCCGTTTGGACTGTCGAACACACCCATTGTTTTTATGTGACTGATGAATGGTGTATTCAGGGACTATCTAGACAAGTTTGTCATAGTCTTCCTGGATGATATTCTAGTGTATTCCAAGTCAGAGGAAGAGCATGAGAAACATCTGAGGATGGTGTTGAAGGTGCTATGAGAGCACCAACTGTATGCCAAGTTGAGCAAGTGCTCGTTTTATCAGGAGAAGATCCATTACTTGGGGAATATTATTTCGAAGGATGGGATAGTTGTAGATATTGAGAAGATTGAGGCCATCAGAGAATGGTCAGTGACTAAAAACGTGTCGAAAGTCAGATCCTTTATGGGTTTAGCTAGTTATTATAGAAGGTTTATCACAAGGTTCTCAAGGATATCTCACCCTATCACTTCCTTGCAAAGGAAGGAGAAGACGTTTCAGTGGACAGTGGATTCTGAGAGAAGCTTCCAGCGATTGAAGCAAATGTTAACCAGTGCTCCAATCCCAAGGATTGAAAATCCGAAGGAAGACTTTATGGTGTGTACAGATGCATGCAAAGAAGGACTGGGAGGAGTCCTCAGTCAGAATGGATTCGTAATTTGTTATGAATCCAGAAAGTTGAAAGAGCATGAAAGGAACTATGCAACTCATGATTTGGAGTTGGCAACCATAGTACACACTCTTAATAAGTGGAGGCATTACCTCATGGGAAGGAGGTTTGAATTGAGAATAGACCACAACGGTCTGAAATATTTGTTTGATTAGCCAACCTTGAACGCTAGAAAGAGTAGGTGGTTGGATTTTCTCTGTGAATACGATTTTGATATCAAGCATATCAAAGGGCAGGAAAACAAAGTGGTTGATGTGCTGAACAAGAGAGTGCATGAATTACATGCTATAACCATTAGCATGTACCAAACTAATATTAAAAGCATAATTTCAAAGGTTGTAAATACAGATTTGCAGTACAGGGATTTGGTAGCAAAGCTACAACAAGGTAAGATGCCACATAAAGTGGAGAATTATAAGTTGGAAACTAACAAAATACTTTTGTACAAAAACATAATTTATGTACCTAATGTCCAGAATTTGAAACTTGTGATTTTTCATGAAATGCATAATGTGCCTTATGAAGAGCACCCGGGATATCAAAAAATTGTGGCAGCAGTCAAGAGCCATTACTTTTTCCTAGGCATGAAGAAAGAGATTGTTGAATACATCGCCAGATGTATGGAGTGCTAGAAGGTTAAAGCTGAGCACATACCCCCAACAGGATTGATGCAACCTTTACCCATTCCTGAGTGGAAGTGGGAAGTGGTGACAATGGATTTCATCACGGGATTGCCCAGAACCGGCAAGCAACATGATTCAATCATGGTGGTAGTGGACAATCTTACAAAAGCTGCCCATTTCATTCCGTTAAAGACTACTCACAAGGCAACGGGTGTTGCTGATATTTTTATGAAGGAAGTGGCACGATTGCACAGAATTCCCAAGACAATTGTGTCTGGAAGAGACCTAAAATTTACCTCAAATTTCTGGAAAGGGTTATTCAAGGGGTTCGGATTGAATCCAAACTTTAGTACAGCCTATCATCTTGAGTCTGATGGGCAGACAGAGAGGGTGAATCAAGTAATAGAAGACATACTAAGGATGTATGTGATGGACAAACCATCAAAATGGGAAGACTACGTACACTTGGTAGAATTCGCCTACAACAATGGGTATCAAGCATCGTTGAAGATGAGCGCATTTGAAGCACTTTATGGTAGAAAGTGAAATACTATAGTAAGCTGGGATAATCCAGCTGATAGGGCAGTAGTTGGGCCAGAGTTGCTCAAGGAAATGGAAGAACAAATGCTAAAAATTAAGCAGAATTTGAAAACTTCCCAAGACAGATAGAAAAGTTATGATGATAAAAACAGAACCCACGAAGAGTTTAAAGTGGGAGAGCATGTTTTCCTGAAAGTGAGAGCCAATAGAAGTTCCCTGAAGCTGGGAAACTATGCCAAGTTGGTAGCCAAATTTTGTGGGCCATTTGAAATCCTAGAAAGGATTGGGCTAGTTGCATATATGCTTGCATTACCTGCATCCATGAATGTACATAATGTATTTCATGTTTGATTACTTAAGAAATGTATACCTGATGCTAATCATGTTATCAATTGGAATGTGATTCAGATGGATAAAGAAGGTGTCTTTCAAGTGCATCCTGTGCGCATATTGGACCGGAAAAGAAAACAACCCCAGAATCGAGCCATAGGGATTGTAAAGGTCCAGTGGAATTGGTACGTTGCTAAGGATGCGACATGGGAGCATGAGGATGGTATGTGGGAAGAATACCCGCATCTTTTTGAATATTTTGAAAATCTTGTTGATGCTATGTAAAAGTTGCATTGAGGACAGTGAAAAAATAAGGGGAGGGGATTGTAATATCCCCAAGGACGAGCCCTACTGTAATCATGTTTATGAATTGTAAATCATGTTTTGTAGGTTGGTGAGTCGAGTATTGATAAGCTGGTGGGATTATGTGTTTATTAGGCTGGAGAGCCTAACTGTTAAAGGCCAAGAGCCTATTTTTGTATATGTCATGTGTAGAACATTAATAAAGATTAAAAATCACTGTGTGTAGACCGACCACGAAGAAAGAGTGATGGGGGACTAAGATTCTACAGGGTGGGTAAGGGAAAAGGGGCTGAAAAGTTGGAAAGAGGGGCTAATCTTAGGGGCTTAAGTCCTTGGGAATAATAATTTATTATTATTCCAAAATCTATGTGAAATGTATGTTTTTATCCTAAGTCCTTGGAAGGGGGAACGTGTGCAAAAGGGAACACATGCAGCTTCATGGACGACATGTGTCGGCCCAGGGACATGAAATTTAACCCAAGAATCGAGCCGTGATGGGGGTTCGTCCTCCATTCTGCCATCGATTGTCTGAAACCGAGAATTTCGTCTGGTCTCTGCATTCATCCTCCATTCGATCATCTGTTGTCTGAACTGTGTGGCGGATGCATCTGATTTCTGCATGCATACGCTCATGCAACTCTAAAACCCGAAGCTTGTGACGTTCTCTTGTGAAGCCGATACACCCTCTGTCTGAACCATCGAGTTTGTGTTCGATCTCTGCGTGGATTGCTTGTCACGCATCCTGAATCCGGTGTTACCAGAACTGTGTTGTGCCTTAGTGACTTGTTGTCGTTCTTCTAGACGTCCACACCCAATTTCCCTATTGCTGTTGTCACCCATGAGTTAACCAAAATATGTTGTTGTTGTTGTTATCCTGAACTTGCAGGAATTGAGTTGAAAACTGGTTGAAGAATCAGGTTGTCAGGCTTGTGGTAGAAGAGGCAGGTTGTTAGGCATGTGAGCAACGCTCTCTAGGTGAGAGAGTCTTTTGGGAAGTGGTTGTCTCCCAGAGAGAGTCCAACACCATCTACAGAGCTTTGAGAATTCCTGATCTGGCCTGTTGTCGAGACCCAGAGAGGGAGGTGAAGCACTGATGGATTGTGCTTGTGAAGGTGTATACTCCTGGGTGGAACATGCATGTGGGGAATACGAGTCCATGAGTAGTGGGCATAAGAAGGCTCCTGGAGATAATCCTTATGGATGCTCTGTGCAATTTTCCTGTAACCTCAGCCTAGTCTAGGATTCCCTTGCCCTGGATGGAGCTTGGTCCTAGCTCGGGGGTGACCCACTGCTGAGCGTGATGAGCAACGTGGTCTAAGGCTGGGAGGTTTGTGGAAGGTCTGCATGTAGTTGGTGGAGTTACAACAGTTTCAAATATAAGTATATGCATGTGTTTAATATCAATTAAAATGCATGTCTATGATGCTTGCAATATTATCATGTATTCCGTTGCAATGATATTTAATGTTAATTCCATTAATTCTGTATGTTAGCAGTAATTATATGTTTACTCCGTGTTAAGTCATTTAACTTCATTTAAATGCATACTATATAAGTTTGAATGTTTCTGTGTAGTAGCGTTGCCCGACCATGGGGTTGATGGCTGGGGATGTTACAATTTTCCAAATCAATCCCCCCTAGGGTCACCAGGATTCCCCCCTGAGGTGATTACTTCACCTCTAAAGTGATGGGAACACCTGCCTAAGGTGACAGTGGGTAGGTGCTCTCTAAGTTGTCGCCAATTGGTGGTTGAGTCAGGCTTTGCCCAACCTACAACTTATGCGATAACATGTGGCATTGTGTCCATACCCATACCCTAACCACAGTATTTTTTCTTGTTCCAATTTACTAAAACAACGTAAGCCCTTGAGATTCTCAAGCATGGATCAAGAATTTGCAAAAATAATATGGTTTCACTTTCTCCATTGTATGAAGGGTTCTTGGCCAACCAAGCAACATAGTTCCCATTCTCTATTTGAATGGATTCCTAGGGTCTTCAAATGCAATTATGGTTATTACTAAAACAAAATTTATCCCTGATAGGTGGTTTTATATGCCATGAACTAGAGACATTCTTTACCCTAGGATTCAACACCTTTTGTATCTTAAGGTCAATCTATCGAGAGACCTTAAGGAGTATGTTCTCATTAGGGTTGGAAACAAGATGATTTTTAACATTTATATCTATCTCACAAACATTGGTTTACATTCCCAAAGTTTGGACCATTGTATCCAAGACTATTTTTTAAAAAACCAAGCTAACCCATATGTTTACTAACTAGATGGCATACTCAACAGTCGGGATAAAGTATGTGAAGAAAGATAGAAAGAAGAAATAATTAGAAACAATCATCGAACATATTGAGTTGGAGGAATCTAATGATACTACCCATTCTAGAGCAGAAGGACACTGAAATACGTGGACAATAGTAGTCTTCATCAACTTGTAAAACATATGCAATCATCCACTAAAAGGAAAGGACGTCATAATTCACATGTCCAACAACATAGTATGTACACCATTGGAAACAAAACAAATGAATACCATCATCAAGACATAATAAATTAGAATTGATAATAAGTACCCCATTGCAAAGCCACAAGTGAAAGGAAGGACATCTATATTCACATGTGAAGGTAGCCTTGTTAGATCTCCACAAACATGAAATAAATAAAAAATGTCATCACCAAGGTGGAAGGATGCTACAATTGGAGAGAGACATGATGTGGCATCCCTACCTAGCACTCCTAGCCATAGGATGGGTAACCACTAAATAGGGTATGAAAATAATGACCCTTAGAGACCATATCTCAATGATCTCAATAGAGAAAGCCTCTTGAGTCCTAGGGAGGACTATAATTAAATAAATGCACGCATAGTGGAAAACAATTAATTGTAGTGGAATTAAACAAGCATGGATTGATATATTTCATGGCAAAGAAGTGCCCATATTTTGAATTAATCATAAACACCCACATGGTATGCAATTTATTATATTTCCATCACATAAAATAACATTAATTTTTAGACTCATAAGCAAGGACATAACTTTTTTATTTTAACAAAAGATAATCCAAGAAACTGACTAAATATAAACAATTTTCCACCCAACTATAAGCATTCGTTGTAGAGGCCACTGTTGGGGCTCAGAAATGTCCTATTTTCATCCACCTTTCCCTTCATTATTATTCACATTTCATCGCCCCATTAACCTTTCATGAAATCATTTCCATAAATATACTTGGGTTTCACCTTATTGTTCTCCACTTTATTCATTTTAGTATTTAAAAGGAATTTGTGATTAAATGTTAGAAAATTGACATGTTTTCATATATATCTCAAATATGTGTGAGCCTTGTAATGTGTAGGAATATGTGAAGGATTAATTCAAAGGACTTCTTGAATACTTCCTCCACCATTTCAATATTTGAGGAGATAATTCAAGCCCATTCCAAGGAGAAGATCATGGAGATTTGGT
>JASDQU011311435.1:0-24554 GCA_032191745.1 Picea mariana
TCATCATAAGCTTTACACACTTAAATGGATAAGCAATCATCATCAAATGCACATAACAAAACAGTGCACAATCAAATTTGCAATTTCATCTAAGTATGTGGATGAAGTAACTTGTGAAGTTGTGTCATTAAGAGAATGTGGAATGATCTTAGGTAGTCCATACTTATTTGATCGTAAGGCAATCTTCTACAGTATCAATTCACTAAAGCAGGTCATGATTATGTGGTTCATGCTCATCGTGTTAAAGCAAATAAAACACTTCAAATAATGGAACAATTAACGAATGTAGTGAAAGCATGCAACAAACCAATAATTGTTTCAAATGAAGTAATTGATCTTAATAAAGAATGAAATATGGTTGTTGAATGGAAAATCAATCATAAGTTGCTTCAAGATAAGCTCATGTCATGCAGATATCTAAAGTATATCAGCTCATTTGCAGTCGTCTTTTTTATGCTGTCATTAGCAATGTTTTCTACATGGATGATAGTGGCTTCAGTAAGATGTAACATGGTTCAAATGGCTAACGATATACTGTCAGTTGTCATGATTGTGTTACAATTGATCTTGATGAGATAGGTGCACAGGACCGAGTTCATAGACAGGGAGCAAGCCGGGTGGCCTATCCCGAGCTTGTTAATTGGTCAGTAACCTTTTGGAGACCAAAAGGTCTTATTGTGGGGAGGTGTGATCTGAAATCGGATCTAGAAGCCTGTCAGGGCTTGAAAAATGCTAAAAAATGAAAGTGCTCAGAATGTGACGAAACTAGTGCCATTGTGTTCATCTCGTCTTCTTGATTTCGGCGGTATATTTACTTTGTCAAATGGGCTTCGTATGCGAAAGTTATCGCGTTCTGATCAGAAGCCCAAACAGGTAAAAAGTCAAAGGTCAACTAGTCAAAAAAGTCAATGATGACATCAGCATGCTGACTGTGCAAGAGATGATGTGGCACTCTATAGCTGATGGTGATTGGGCAGGTTCACTGACAAGGCAGGCATGTGGCAGGCAATTGGACCAGTCAATAGCTGACAAGTGGCATTAATTCGTCAAAAGGGGAGATGCCACGTGGCCTAGTCATGGGCAACCACATGGAACCCAGTCATCAGTTGAAGTGGCATGTTTCAAAAATTGTTTTGGGGTCCATGGGATTTGAACCCACGACCACCACCAAGCTCAACAAGAAATGGTCATTTACCAATGCGCCACATTAATGTTATGTTATAAAACCCATATTATAAAACATATTGCATGGTATTATGGTGCATAAAAGAGGGGGCTGGGGGCTAAGCCCCAGCCCGTGGTCGTGTAAACCCCCATATATCTGAGGGCGGGGGGCTATTCATACATAAAATGCGCGTTTTTTTTAAGTCCACAGTTGTATTGCATTGCCATATGACCGATATATAATGGCGCACGGGTTTGGTATTACAATTGTTTAAGCCATGGTTTTGTACATAACTTGTGACCTATGGTAACATTTGCATGTGGGGGGTTTAAATATAGCCCATGGTCTTATGTACTATGCCATGTGACCGCATCATAGTGCGCGGAGGGGGAAGTTGGAACGGTTTTGACCGTTAGCCCCTTTTACATTTGTGCGAGGTCATATGACCCTAATGTGTCCGAGTGCTAGGCGATTAGGGGTTGGAGGCACCCTAACCGTCTTATGGTTTGCACTGTTGGTGTGGTTGCACCCGGTGCTGGGTTTTCATGCTATTTATTGTGTGTGTGCCAGGTTCATTCAACAAGGGTGCGTTTTGTAGAACCGGTGACAGCAAGCTTGAAGGGGAAAACTTCCAGGAGGCCTAACTTCTTCGTTTTTTGACCGATTGAGGTGCCGAAAGAGCCTAGATAGGGGTTTTTGAATGCTCTAAAGCCATTAGATCAGTCAGAGTAGAGGTATACTAGAGGTATACCAAGCCAAATCCATTTTGATGCAGAGAAGCTTTTGAGGAGGAGACGCTATCAGATCATTTCTGAGAGCTCTGGATGTCCGTTTTCTGTGCCGTTTTCTTTGCATGGTTCTAGAGATCTGGAAGAACATGACCAGATCAGTCTTGTAGCCATTTGGCATTGCAGAAATGTACTTTTGATCTTTTGAACAGAAATAAAGAAGCCTCCCCCACAGAGAAAAAGGCCCGGAGACATAGGCAAAGTTGTACTGAACTCCGTTATCAATCTGCATGTTATGGTTTGTTGTTTATTCTTTCATTTCAGATCTGCAAATGTATATATGGCTGTCATAATTCCTCTTCTTTCCTCATTCTTTCACTAAGTTTCTCAAATGGTTAATTAACGCATGCAAAATTAAAACTCAACCATAAGTCATTAAAAGATCCTACAAATCACACAACTCCTGGTGGTGTGTATAAGAACAATATTTGGGCTAGGGGTTGAGGAAGGGTTTTCCAAAGCATTGGCTGGTCATTCATGTGGGTAGTCTCAGGAGTAGACTCTGATATGGGTGTCTCAGGGGTAGACTGAGGTATGGGTGTCACAGTAGTAAAATAAGGGGTTTGTTATGCTATAATATAAGTGATTGTTTACACTTGGGCATAGTCTGAGTGTTGTATGTGTTAGTCACCAATACAATTTTTTTTATGTCCTAGGGTCAGGATTCTAAAATTAGCGAAGGTGATAAATGGTTTGTAGGCATGAAAAATTGGAAGGAAGGTTGAAAATGGCATAAAGCAGTTAAATTTGGTGAAAAAGTTAATTAGATCGAGCCTGAAATAACCTTGATCACGATCCATCAAAATCAATGTCCATGAAGCATTGTGGAATTTGAAGTTGCATGGGGGATAGTTCTAAAGGCCTGTCCCATAATCCAAACTGTGTTTTCTATTGAGGAGTACGTGTCAGCATCGGATTGATTGCGAAATGACAAGCCTGTTGTTCCAAAACCACCAATCTACATCTCCGCAAATTAAAAAGTATAAAATGTGGATTTAACATTTTCATTTTTTATTATTTTCAAACACATGAACCATTGGAACACTGTCACAACTGCCATTTTCTGTTGTAGCCCAAATTTGTACCATTATAGTTCACTTCCAGGTGTTGGCCCTTACCAAGTTTTGAGGAACACTTGGTCATATTTGACCATTTTTGGGACTTCGACAACTTGTCAAAGATGGAGCACAACGCAAAGCGGGAATCATGGAAGCTAGACCCCTTTTTGGGTTTTTAGGGATAATGTAATGGGAAAGGGATGTTGGCCCGTGGGTTTACCCACGCTTAGGCCCACTTTTATATGTATAAATAAATATGAAGTAGATGTGAAGTAGGTGTTATTTCTTAGTGCAATTGGCAGTGCATGTATGTGATGTTGAATAAGTGCTCCATGCGAACTGTGTAAGGCTTGCAAGGCTAAGTGCAAGTTACTGTGAGGTTGCTATAGGAAGCTAAGTGTTGTAACGCAAGGAAGAAGGATCTAGCGAGCTACACAGATCTTCTGTCCTATGTGAAGAGGGATTTGGATGGCTCTATGCTGTAACATGATTAACTGAAGCTAATAAAGAAGAAGACTTTGTGGACATAGCCCCAGGGTGGGGGTGAACCACGGTAAATCTGTGTGTTGTGCTCTATGCCTCGACCTAATGTGTTTGTCTCTTCCTTTGTTAAGTGATTTGATGTGTTTAGATAGATCTATTTATTCTTTGTGCTTATGAGATATGAATGAATGTTAGATCTGGTATGTAAGATTCTTAGTGCTTGAGATGTTGAATCTAATCTATCTTATTGTGGCTAAGTGATGAATTATCTTAGATCTAAGTACATACTGAAATGCTCTGTGCTATCTGCGAAGTACCATAAGGGTTGAATATTGATGAATAATCTATGCTAAGTGATTACTAAGCGTTATAATCACATATATGTGTCCTAGCTAAGGTTGCAGACACCCAAGTCTTGCAACCACCACTGCCTCTACCTCGGGTGAGACTTCATCTGCTTCATAGGTGTTGCCGAAAGGGCCGGTAGTTAGGGTTTTGTTGGTGTGCTATTATAGCATTGAACCCTGGGTCTGCTCCTGTGCCAAAAAATGGTTTCGTTGCCAGGACTTGAAACTGTGATTGCTGGGAACTGAGGAGGAAGAAACTTTGTGCAAAAGAAATCACTGTGCATGGATTTGTTGCCCTTGTGCGCAGCTTTTTACTCAAACTGTGAATCTTTGTGCCAGGAATAAGGTCATATCTAAAGAAAGGAAGATCAGATATGAAGAAGAGAAGAAAGATCTGAATGCTCTGTGCTTTGAGAAAAGTAAAAGGGGGAAATTTCTGAAAGAAAGAGGTCAGATCTGTAGAAAAGAGGTAAGATCTGTAATCTCTATGCTATGATAAAGGTAAGAATAGTTAAAAGTTCTTAGGTCTGGAAGCTTTGTGCCTTGTAGAGATAAAAGAAGTGAAAATTTCTGTTTCTAAAGTGTGGATTTAGGTACGCTTGATAGATTTTGTACTAGCTTGAAAACTAGGGCATTGTTAGATGAAAGAACGTTTGAGATGAATAGATCTGATCAGAATAATGAAAGATATGTTATACCTATGCATAGAAATAATTTTTGGACTAACCAATGGATGGAGGATCCTAGAAAGAAATTTTTGCAGGCTAGCCATAATGACCCTAGCACGCAGTACAAGAAAAGTTGGGGATCATTCAAGAGAAAGAGAGGATTAACTCTTTGTTACAGTTGCAGAAGACTAGGACATCTTGATAAGGAATGCCCTGGGAGAAACCCTAGTTTCCTTTGTTGTAAGGCTATGGACCATGAATTACTGTCTTGCCCTAGAATGATTGCTAGACTTGAAAAGATGAATATGGAGAAAGAAAAATCTAAACCAGATCAAGAGACTAATATTATAGAAGAACCATAGAAAGAATCAGAGATTATGTTACTAAAAATGAAAGAAACCCTGAATGAACATAAAGATGCCAGTTTGTCAGAGATGTTCAAAGAAAATGAGAAAATCGAAGTAAGAATAGGAGACTTCGACATTGACTATGCTCTAGATGAGGAAACACAAATGAACATTATGAAAAAAAGTAATTGGGAAACCTTAGGAAGGCCTGCCATGGTTCCTTCACTAGGAAAATAGGGTTGTTTAAAGGAAAAATGGCAACCCTATGTGGCAGAATTACCTAGATAGCTATGAGTACCCATGGAGCTTCGACAGAGGAAGAAATCAAAGTTATTAAATTTATTGAGGACCATGCCTCATTTCCATCTTTGTTAGGAAAGATATGGATTGAAAAAGACCAGATCTGGAAAAAATAAGAAAAGGAAGCCCTAAAACAAAAGAAGCAAGAACTCATGGAATTTATGACTAGAAGGATCGCCTACTTCATGGAAGAAAAAGAGAGCATATCTAAGCTATTGAACACCAAGGACTTGGATTTCGAAGCTATAAGAGCATTAGAGGAACCATAGAAGGCCAAAATACCTAATCCATATGATGAAGGAGTATTACCCTTGGATCTGAAGAATCGTGAAGTGACTATGTCGAGAGAAGATAAGAATCAGAATGGAAAAATGATGACCGAGACGAAGCTCACTGGGAAGAAGGCTAGGAAGCTAAGTAAGAAGAGAGCCAAGATAAAAAATTTACAGAAGATTTCAGAGGAAACTTAGCAGAAGGAAAAATCACAGGAATTGAGCTTCGCCAAGATATCAAAACAACCACATATGGAACTTCGCCGTGGCAAAGAAACATAGCTGTTGGACCGATATACCCATTTGAATTCCACGCCGAATGAACATAAAATCATTAAAGGATCACCAACAGACTGTTGGACCATGCCATAATGGATGGATCAACATTCATGGAAGCTTCATACCCGTTGCAAGCAGAGCATTGATGAATTTCCTATTTAGCTCGTTGGGTCATGCCTGAAGAACACTTTTTCCAACTAAAAAATCGAAGCCTGCAGAAATAGTGATTGTCTACAGTGATCATTACAAGAAGATTGTTCATCCTAGTGCAGTATTTTGATATCATCGTGACCCCGATTATCTTTCCAGAGTGCGTATGTCCAACGAGCTCACTGTACTTGAGGAATCTGTCACAGAGGTCCTTCTCGAATTAATGACTGAGAGAGTTATGTCGGAAAGAAGAATTTCCACTAGAGTCCAAGCATCATCGATGAGAGGAGTGCAATCCTTCCCATCCACTACTTGAGTAGGAACATCTCGAACCAGCGAAGAGAGAAAAACTAAGCATAAGGATGACATAGAAAAATTGAAGTTAGTGCCATCCATCCTACTAGCTTACATACCCCCTTTGAGTGGTGATATTAACAGGGACAGTGTCCCTAGAGACTTTGAATACACCCTAGTCACTACATATATACCAAAAGGAGTACACACCTACCGCCTAGATCAAGATAAGGTTGCAGTGTTGAAGTTTTGCAACTTCAACCTGGGGGATCGTAAAGTTTACAATATGCTCACCCAGTATAAGTACTTGAAGAGAACTAAGGGAAAGAATTTGAAGCTCATCCCTCAGCAATGGATGATGAACCTCACACAGTCTACCTTTCTCAACGTTATGAAAATATCGCACTTTGGCAGACACAAGGAGGTGAATGCCTGTGTAAAATTGTTGCTAGCAAGTTACCACAGAGGATACCTATGGTTAGATTGTCACATAATTGTTGATCCGACGCTGATCAATATGATCATCAGGCTTAGCATGCAGGGCCCCGATCCCCATGAGCACTATCCTAGAAAGATCGTAGACTACGCTCTTGCACAGAAGATCAAAGAAGCCTATGGAGATGTTGAGAAAGGTGTGAGAGGCTACAAGGTAGATTCTATTGAAAATGGATCAATGCGCCTTGCATGCCAATTGATCGTAGGGAAGTTGGTACACAACAATCTACCAACACAAGTATCTGGATTTGTAGTTGACCGCTTAGGAAAGTGCACAGAGGGACTACAAATGAACTGGGTGAAGTACCTGGTGAATCAACTGGAGATTGACTACAGAGAATCCCAGGATTAGGGGCATGAATTCCATTTTAGCTGGCTCCTAATAGTAGTTTCTTTTGTTGCATGGGAGCTATCAAAAGGAGCAACCTTCCCAGACCTTGACCCCTTTGAGCCACTAGCTATGAAGTTTAGTACATTATGGTACTTGAACGACATGAGAAAGCAATGGAAATCGAATGTCATTTTCCACATGTACTATAACCAATTGAAAGAAACCATAAGGAGTGAACCTCACATCACCCTGAACACTTTACAGAGATTTCGACCTCTGATAAAGTTCAACTTGGACCACCACTTTATATACCTAATCCCATGTGCTGATGAGCACCAGGAATAGCTTCAATCCTATTATAAGCTGGCAGAAGAAGACCTGGAAGAGATCACCAAGGAATGGTCGACAAACCTCCTTATTTCAGTAGACCCTGTAGAAATGTCTGACATCAACAGCCCCAGAACCACGTAGGATACACCTAAGCCCAATAAGATAAAGAAAGAAAAGATGACAAAGAAGACTAAATAATTCCAGGATGTTGATATCCTATTTGTAAGGACGGCTTCCATTACACCATATGAAGAAGGTGATGATGAAGAAGGTACAGAAAATGAACAACAGAAAGTCAAAGTACCACTGCCTAGGGATGAAGAAAACTCATAGAAGAAAAGGAAGGTCTTAGCTCTAAAATCCTCCTCCAAAAAGAAATCAAGAACCCTTGTAACCAAGATGTGAATTGCCTTCACATTGGATGAATTTGATTTCATTGTTGTAGTGGTCAATGATGCTTCAAAGGAAATCATAGAGAAGCAGGAACAAATGTATAGCCAAATTGAGATCGCGCTCCAAGGAGTACAACAAGCACTCCAGTCTAGCCGAGCAATCTCTACTTCACCTTTGCCAGAAAGAATAACAAAAGTAGGATATGAATCAGTTCAACTCTGCCAGATTATTGATACAGTCGAAGTACACCTTCAATATGCTCAAGAAGAAAAAGAATAGGCCACCCAGGCACTAAAGAAAGCACATGAGGAAATTATTGAACAACACCAAGCCGCGCAACAAGAGAAGAATACTCTCCAAGAAAAATTTGAAGAAAACATAGCGAAGATCCAAAAAGAGAAAGAGAAACTGCTCGCAAAGAATATAGGAATTGAAGAAGCAGTCAACAAAGCGTTTCACTATGTGACCGGCTTAAAGCAGAAGGACGAAGAGCCCATAGAGTGCCAAGTGATGAAGCTGGCTGANATGAAGACCTAGAGTTGAAGAAACTGGAGTCCCAACTCCAGGTAGAAAAGCAGCATGCAGATACAGTATAGGGGAAACTCAAGCTATTGTCACCCATCGAGAGGATGAAGAGATCCCAGGAATAATGCACTGCCCAAAAACTCATTCTTACCACATAGAAAAAAGTGATGGAAGTCACCCAAAAACTCCAGTTGAGCCAGGAGGCTGCCTACCTACTGTTTGAAGAAATTGAAGGCCAAGGAACACTACTAGAACAAGTAGTTGTTACATTTGAGAAGCAACTAGAAGGACCTATCAGCGAAGAAGTTGTTCAGGAATTCACTGAGAAAGATGCAGTAGCACAGAGACAAGTCGATGAAGCTCGAGATCTTTGAGGCATAGTTACCCAGACCTGAGTGACTCGGGACGAGTCACATGTGAGTGTTGGGGGCCTATTGGCCCTGACCAAGTTTTTAGGAACACTTGGTCATCTTTGACTGTTTTTGGGACTTCGACAACTTGTCAAAGATGGAGTGCAACGCGAAGCAGAAATCGTGGAAGCTAGACCCCTTTTTGGGTCCTTTTTGGGTTTTTAGGGATAATGTAATGGGAAAGGGATGTTGGCCCATGGGTTTACCCACACTTAGGCCCACTTTTGTATGTATAAATAAATGTGAAGTAGATGTGAAGTAGGTGTGATTTCTTAGTGCAATTGGTAGTGCATCTATGTGATGTTGAATAAGTGCTCTGTGCGAACTGTGTAAGGCTTGCAAGGCTAAGTGCAAGTTAATGTGAGGTTTCTATAAGAAGCTAAGTGATGTAACGCAAGGAAGAAGGATCTAGTGAGCTAGGAAGATCTTTTGTCCTATGCGAAGAGGGATTTGGATGGCTCTGTGCTGTAACTTGATTAACTGAATCTAATAAAGAAAAAGACTTTGTGGATGTAGCCCCAGGGTGGGGTGAACCATGGTAAACCTGTTTGTTGTTCTCTGTGCCTCGACCTGATGTGTTTGTCTCTTCCTTTGGTAAGTGATTTGATGTGTTTAGATAGATCTATTTATTATTTGTGCTTCTCAGATATGAATGAATGTTAGATCTAGTATGTAAGATGCTTAGTTTTTGATCTGTCGAATCTAATCTATCTTATTGTGGCTAAGTGCTGAATTATCTTAGATCCAAGTACATACTGCGATTCTCTATGCTATCTGCGAAGTACCATAAGGGTTGAATATTGATGAATAATCTATGCTAAGTGATTACTAAGTGTTATAATCACAGATCTATGTCCCAGCTAAAGTTGCAAACACCTGAGTCTTGCAACCACCCCTGCCTCTACCTCGGGTGAGACTTCATCTACTTCGCAGGTGTTGTAGAAAGGGCTGATATTTAGGGTTTTGTTGGTGCGCTCTTGTAGCATTGAACCCTGGGTCTACCCCTGTACCAACACGAGGTATTTATCCCATCGCCATTGATCCCATAGTATTGTTAGTAGCATAGAAAGACCTTCAATGAGGAATCCCTAATTGACAAAGATGCATATTTATTTGATCCTTATATCACTATTTCCCCCATTTATGTGTCTCGAATAAACTTGGATGATATAAAGGGAAAAAATATTCCATTTTTAGAAGCAGTCCAGGCCTCCATTGTCCCATATACTGTCAAGCTCTCTTTCCCATTTCCTGAATTTGTAGGTTGGTGCACTGAGTAATATTCTCATTCAGAAAGGGTAATTGTAAATAAACAAGGGTCTCAATTCCTGTGTAGAATAGATAGTCTTCCATTTTGAAAGTCACTCAATATACCAGATACATTTTCCTTTAATTTTAAGTCATTCAATAAATAAAAAATGATTAGTGTTTACAGAGAATTTCATCCATAACTCAAAATTCAATTTCCACAACAAATTATTAAACCTGAATAAATGTTAGAGAGTCTGTCCTTACCAATAAGTATTAACATGATGGCCATTGAAGTTCAGTGGGTCTCTTCCCTATTGATTCAAGTCTTAGATATAGCTAATGATAAGTATGTTGTTGAAGTCATGCTTGGTTTTCTTTTGATTTTTTTGATATCAGAGTGTGGTCAGTCAGTCCAAATTAATTTTGATAAATTCCTAGCTGACACCATTCACAAACAACTAGTGAATTTCAACTCTTTGAGACATTTCAGAAACTATACATATCTGTTAAATATTTCCAGAGCAAGTAACCATGGAGAAATCCTTAAAGAAGCTTTTATATCTACTAAATGTAAAATAAACACTTTTCTCATATTCATCAACAAGGTCATGTAAACAATATATTCTTTGTTTTTTAATGCAATTTTACCTAAAGTTTTGGAGGACATGAAGATTCACCTACAACCAATCTAGAAAACAGAGTAGGAGATTGGGTACTTTTCATGCATTCAACAATGATTTGGGTATATGGTTTTCATGAGTCTCCTTGCTTGTTACCTATTTTCCTAACTCCGAGGATTTTTTCTCTTAAGTTCATCAGGCAGAGAATCATCTATGAGACATAGAACTTCATCAAATTGCACATAGACTCTAACATTAAATTCCCCTTTGTTATTGGTCATTTTGTTGTTAAGTCCAAATCATGTTTATCACAGGTTAAGGAAAAACTCAAAGATTTTGGTTTTTTAGAAATACAAGGAAGAAAATATGATCCACATTTGATTATATCCAAGAGAAGATAAACGAATAAAAATGCACCTTATGAACATGAGAATGATGAAGGCTTGGATAAACTAGCTAATATGGAAGTGTGTATTGATGTGGAAGCACCATTGCAACCAGTACAAACACAACAAGCTCCTCAAAAGTTGGTGATTAAAATTCCCAAAGCTAGTGTGTACAACAAAAGAAGCATTTCAGAGACTAATGATATTGACTTGAACAAACTACTGAAAAGAAGATGAAAATTATTTAGCCAAAGCAGATTGTAGATTTGGAAGATGAAGGACCCACAGATCAAGTGAATTTGAACACTATGGAAAGTGGTACCAGTATTGTAGAAATTGAGAAAAGAAGTCAACTTGAAAATGAAGGCAGTTCAAGAGTCTTTCACAGTCAAAAATATTATTTTGATAAAGCACCAGATATAGCCTATCAGTCCAGAGAAAACCTAGCAAAACAATATGCTAAAAAAATAAATGTGGCTTTGGGTTAAATGAGGGAATTGTTTCCTGAAGTGGAAAAATTTTTGCAGCAGAAAGATTCCTTGTTCACAGTGAGGGATACTGAAAATAAAAATTTTAATATTGCAGTTGCAGAGGAAGATAAAGTGTCTGATATTAAAATTAAATATAACAATATAAGTTCCACTGACAAAGTGAAATTCCACAAGAATACCAGTGATTTGTTGTATTCTGATTATTTGAGTTTAAATTTGAAACATTCAAAGATGAAATCCTTAGTTGGAAAATTAGAAGGACAACTAAGATAGTAAAACACAACCAACAAATCTTGGCAAACTCAAATTAAAAGACTTGAGATTGAAGGCTCTCAAGGTGTGAAGTCTGTATTGGATGAAAAAGATAAAATAATTCAGAGTTTGAAGAAAATGTTGAAGATGCCTGCTACAGAACACCTATTCTCACAGGGGCATACCCAGGGTTCAACTCTTATATCGCACCAACAAACCCTAACTACTCGCCCTTTCGGCAACACCTACAAAGAAGATGCAGTCTCACCCGAAGTAGCAATAGGGGGTTGTGGGAAACAAGTGTCTACAACCAGAGGAAATGCAAAGTGACTCCAGGACTCAATGCTATTATTTACCACTCTTAAGATTACTTTGTTATTCTAGCTATTCTTTACCACTCTTAAGATTACTTCATGAAGTTATACCCATGATCTAACACAACTATGTAGTAACAACATACTAGCTGACAATTAACATAGAATCAACCATAAAGAAAATAAGATATACATGGTTCACCCTTTCCCTAGGGCTACGTCCACAGAACTGTGTTTCTTTATTTATTAGATGAAAACATACAGTTCTATCTGCGCACTTAGTTGCAGATATTTCTCTCTCTTTCTCTCTTTATTTCCCCTCCCTGCACACCCAGTTGCAGGGTTGATCTTGGCACCCAGTTGAATATATTACAATGTAAGAGTGAAAAATCCCAATATCGTGCTCACAACAATGATATTAACCACTAAACAACAATGAAAAGCCCTCTCAACTCTTCTAGACTTTTATTTATACATTACACGACTCTTGGACAACCTTAGACCAAAGTCTAGGTGTCAAAACCCTAGATCCAAAACCCTAGGTACCAAAACCCTAGGTTCACTTGACCCACGTTTTTAGGGATTTTCCAGCCTGTCCTTCCTTCTTTTCCATGAGGTGCTCCAAAGAAACCGTTGATGCCTTTTTCCACTTGTTGAGCTGTCCATCATCTATCTTCTTCGATGATTTATCTTCCCTGATATTCTCTCCCAATGAATAGTGTTTCCTTTACTTCGTTCCTTCTTTTTTGTTTCTTTACCCACTTCGACCCTTCCTCAGTTTATGTGCCTCCCACATAGTTCACACTTTGTCTTTCCTCTTCCTTAATCTTCAATTTCTTCCTTAATACATAACCAAGGGCCAACAAGCCTCCAACACTCACTTGTGACTCGTCTCGAGTCACTGGAAGTTCGAGCCTTCTATTTCACCTTGACTATAGACTGCGTGGAGAAGCCTGTGCTTTTTGCTCTGTCCCTCCCCATGTTGTGCAAACTGTCTTTTCTCTGTTTGGTACCCAGTTTCAACTACATCTGGTACCTATACCATTCTTCCTTTGATTTTACCAAGAGTTGCGAGGCAACTGGTTGTCATAGTATATATTCAACTGACTCTAGTTTACATAACCTTCTTTCCATTCTCCATTAAGGTTCTTCAACTATGGAGCTCCTCCTTCTGTAACATAGGCAACTTCAAATGACCTTAGCCAATGTGTCCTGAACTTCCTTGGATGCTTCATGAACTTGTTGTCATATAACAATACCAAATCTCCTTGCTTAAATGATTTCTTTTTGATATGTCTATTATGATAAGCCTTCTCTCACTCTTTTTGTACCTTCTAATGAAATCATGTAATGAACCTGTCTTTCTCCAGTTCCAACAACTGCGCAAGCCTGTATTGAATAGCATCGGTGTCGTCCATACCTGTAAATGCTACGATTATGAAACTAGGAACCAAGTATTCCATAGGTACCACTGCTTCCAAGCCATATACCAACTTAAATGGAGTTTGTATTGTTAATGTTTTGCAAGTAGTTCTATAGGTCCATAATACTGTTGTAATTCTCAGATCCCAATCATCTTTGTTGACACTACAAATCTTAGTCAACGTTGTCTCCAAGATATTATTGAAAGATTTGATTGTACCATTCACCTATGGGTGGTATTGTTTTCTCTTCTGATGGTGAAATTCGAACTCCTAAGTCAAGGCTTCAATAGTTTTGTTGATGAAGTGTGTTCCTTGATCACTCATAAGAATATTTGGGAATATAAATCTGGTTATAATATCCTCAAATATGAACAATGCAACTATGGCTGCAGTACAATCCTTAACTTCTCTTGCTTCTTTCCATCAGGTCAAATACTTTGTGGCAATGATAATGTATCTAGCTCCTGTGTTCTTTCTTGGTGGGTTGATAGGTCCCACAAAGTCAATAGCCCATTTCTCAAATACTTGTTGTTATCACACTAAGTTGCCTTGTTTTTTTTTAGCTTGTTTTCATCTTTTCCTAAGCCTTAGATTTTAATTTTTTGGTTTCACCCCTTTTAAAAAAATGTGTTTGTTAGGACCCCCTTGATAAATAAAATGTTGAGTCATGACTTATGTTTTGATCCTCATTCGAATTTGGAATTAGGACCGTTTTTGTTCATGAATTAACTTTGACCCCCCTCATGATTTTTCACTAGGATCAATGCACTCCACGAATAGCTTGATTTGACAGGTCATTTTCCTCACGCATGCCCTCGTAGCCCTACCTTGCTATCCTTTGCTTACCCGTCCAATCATTTTTTGAAGTGGAGTGCTGCCCACTCATTAGCAGTTTTTGTAGCACCTTTCCCATTCATCATTTTCCACCATGATCTATGATTACAATGCTGATGTCATATTCCTTTTTTTCAGTGCCAAGAGTTGGTTAAAGATGCCTTCAAGATCTTGTATTTACGAGCTTTGATAACGGTTTGTGATTTTTGAAAAACTCAAGATTGTTGCACTGTGCAAACTCCCAGTTTTGACCAGTAGACAACAGTGATACTAGATCCGATGTTGAGGTAGATTCGGAGACCGGGATGTTCGTGAATTCTTCCTGAAATCTCACTTAGGCTTCAAACAAATTGTATTCCATAGGTATTCTGTGTTTCCTCCTTTGCACGTAATTTTAAAAGAGAGTTAGCGCTCAGAGTTTTGTATTATCGGGCTTGCATAGTTGAAGGAGGCCTTTTACTCACACCATTCTATCCTTGTCTCCCCTCCTTTAAAACCTGTAAATTTCACTACCTATATGTTGAATTCTGATACATCTTCCCACCATAGATACTAAGATCACAACATTCAAGAAGTTATGTCCGTTGCATACATAGTGCGCTACCTAGAGGCACTGCTTAACCTCATTATTTCTCCCCTGCCTCCTTTGACACTTAAGTCGGGCATTTTCTACCCAGTTTCAAAGGCCAATTATAGGGTATCCTCTCATTTTGCTAAGTATTCATACTTGCACAAATCCAAGGGAGGTATTTTCATAGCCAAGTTTTAGCTTACTAGAAATCAGTCTGGTTTAAGGGAAGTTGTTTTAAAAGTACAACCTTGCCTATTTGAATCTTGACTTTAGGTCCTCCTAGTTATTACCACCCCATAGACATAAGAAGCTCTCATCCTAAACTATGGAGACTCCTCAGATGAAGAAGTCACACAAGGGGGGAAAGATAATTAGAACTGAACCCATGGATATGCATCTTTTTGAGACAGAGCCCATGTCAAGAGAAGTTTTTCAAAGAGTGGGATGCCTCTCTTTCTGCCAGAATATGCAAAGAGGTCATCCTGAGGTGACATGGCAGTTTGCCTTACATTTTGATGGCCGGAAGACCAAGGTAGGGGATTTAGAATTTGAGGTGATTGAGGCCTCTATTTCAGCTGCAACATGAATTCCTATTACAGGTGAGAAATGGTTTAAAGCCATGTCTTTGAATGTAGCCTATGACAAATACTTCCTTAATCCTGAACATCAAGTTGGTGATTTGTCTAAGGGTGTGCCAAGGAATTAGCTGATTGATCTGTTTGACAAGATATAGAGATACTTTACATGTGAAGGGAGGTTCAACACAATATACCAGTACCATATGAGGCTTCTACTACATTTTACTAGCAAAATTGAAATAACCATTCCCTACTATTTGCTAAGGAGCATAGGCAAAATGTCAGACATGGTTCAATCCAAGTCTAAGGCTATGGATACTAGCATATTTCACTCTGGATTGATTAGAATGTTGGTTTATGAAGAACTGGGTAAGAAAGACATATCATGGGAATATTTTGTTATTTATTCTCACTTCAAGTTTGATATAGAAGCTACTCCTCAGTCATAGACAAAAATCCCTTTACCATCCACCAGTGCTACTAAAGAAGGTAATAGCAATAAGAGAAAAGGAAGAGTTCATGTTCAATGTCAAGAGGCCATCAAGGAGGCTACAAGAACTGAGGAGGAGGCTTATCATTCTCCACAGAGAGAGCTTTCACCCCCTCCTCCACCAGAGTTAGAAGAAGCCTCTTCTACTACTAAAACTACAACAAATAAAGGGAAAAAGCTACACTTCTCCTCATCTCCTCCAGCAGCCAGTACCAAGGTCAGGAAACCTTTCACAAGATCATTATCTCCTAAAGAGGTTGTTAAAGAACAACCCATACCAAAATCCTCTATCCTACAGAAGAAGAAAGGTAAAGGCATTATAAATACTATGGAGTAGAAAGAAGAAGCCTATCAATGCTAAAAGGAATAAGCCTGTTGTGCTAAAGGAGGGTCCTCCTTCTCGAAGAAAGAGTGTCAAGTTAAGTGTCAGGGTAACAAAGTAGCTGGTGAAAGGCGATCCCCATTTTTGAAGATGGTTCCTTTTTGTGGGGTTAAACTGTTGTTGAAACACTACCTCTGCCACCTATACAAGATTCTAAGTTCTTACTGTTCAGAGTTTTGGGATTTTTATGAAGAATTAATTCCTTCAACAGTTATAGTGCAGACATTCTATAGTGCTATGGCGCTACGTAATAGTCTTTTTTTGGTGTTCCACTAGTTTTCTACCTACAATGTTTCCGAATCACCTAAAGTTAATGGTGATGCTACTACTCAAGGTTGCTACTTGTTCAACACATATCCAAGTGGAGGTGTTGCATATTTTGATGGCACTACCCAAAATTTGCACAGAGACACACAATGAGCGCTACCTAAATTAGCTACCGAATTTCTGGCAGAGACGAAATTTTCAGAGAGACGCACCAGAGTGGTGCTACCGAAATTCTCTACCTAAAATCTCGCAGAGACCGAAGTTTGCACAGAGGACAGGAAGGTTTGTCGCCACCTTTTCTACTTGTCTAGTTTTGGGGTTACACTACAAAATATCATGAAATTTGGTGAAGACACTATGAAGTGAACTACTCATAATGCTACCCAAAGATGCTACCAACAGATACTAAGAATCCAGGAGGGTCGAGATAACAACTTTTGGATAGATGATGATGGAGAGAATTGCAGAAACAACAACTGGAAGCATGATGATAGCCACATGCCCCTAAAGTACACATGGAAAACAAGGAATTGCGCACCAAAGGGGGATCAAGTTAGTTTGAAGATTGGTTGGATTAGTCACCAACACTTTCCTATTTTATAGAATAGGTTGTTAGTCAAGTTGTTAGATGAAATAAATTCTTAGATATTTTCATGGGAAGGAGGCTAGCTCGCACATCAATGTATTGCCTCCCTCTTTGTTATAAATAGATAGATGAAATGATTTAGTAGAGTCAAATGGTTGAGCAAGGCTCCCTTATACTATAATATTTTGATGAAGTTACTGTGAATTGGTTATGTACTTGATTTGAGACATCTTGGTTAATATAAATCAAACTCTCTTTCTAGCTTATTTGCTTCTGATGCTAAAGTGTTCATGCTTTGAATGATTCACATGAATGGTTGTGGTGATATTATGATGTATGTTTGATTATTATATTATCATGATCTTTCTTTAGTGTCCTTAAATTCTGAACTCAAGAAGATCTTGTGTTAAGAGTCTTTCTTCCTTAGGTTGTCTGCAGACCTGATGTTTACAACAACCTTTACATTCCTCTCTATGAAGTTTTCCCTCTGTTCATTCTTACTCCCACTTAATGATTGAAGTTATCCAAGACCTTGATTTCTCATGCATACTAGCCCTGATTTATGAGTTGGAACATTATCATCTTTAGTCTTATCCATTTGACCCCTCAAAACTCTTTTACATTCACATATAACCTGATGGGTATTGGGCTTGCCTTCCATGCAATATGAAGGTGATTCCTAGTGCTAACACTTGTAATGTTAATTTTGGTGCTAAATTCATTTCATCCCTTCTAGAATGCTTCCCTACTATTTGACACACATCGCAGGTTCTGTAGTATTCCTTAGCATCCTTATGTAAAGTAGGCCACCAGAGGCTAGCTCTGAGAACCTTTTGCATTGTTTCTTTCCTTGCATAGTGGCCTCATGCGATGCCTTCATGTGCTTCTGCAAGAATCAATAGTATTTTTGCCTCCATAACACATCTCCTCAAGATCTCATCTACTCCCATCTTATACAACTATCTAGATATAAGTTGAAATTCAGCAGTGCAGACTACCAATTGTTTCTTCTGAATAAGTGTATATTCATGAGATTCCATTTGTTGGTCACTATAATTGCTTAATTAATTTAAACAGTCAAGTTCTACATAAATTGTCAACCTAGGGAAGTCTGTTATTTCAAAGATAACCACGCACTATATATGATCAATTCCAAAAGTGACTTAGAGTTGTAGTAAAGGAAACTATATTAATCACACTTGCCTTGAATAAACTGAAGTTCTGACTTGAATTACAGGAAAGCAACCTACCTATTGCAGAGCTTAAAGAAATGATTAATCTAAAGAATCCTGAATTACATTAAAATTACAACTGCAACAAGAAACAACAGCTATTCTGTAACCAGAGAACAAGACCCTATTCCCAAGCAGGAACTCCAGCACCTTGTTTCTGATTAACACACCTTCATGAAAACATTAATGCATTGAAGGATAACTCTATCTAACAGAGAACATGACCCTTAATCCCTTCCATTAAGAAGGAACCTTTAGCACCAGTCTCTGATTAGCACACTCATGGAAATAATTGAAAGCTGACTAATTCTACAGAGAACAGGACCCTTAATCCCTTCCTTTAAGCAGGAACCTTTAGTACCAGTCTCTGATTAGCACACTCATGGAAATAATTGAAAGCTGACTAATTCTACAGAGAACAGGACCCCTAATCCCTTCCTTTATGTAGGAACCTTTAGTACCAGTCTCTCATTAGCAAACTTCATAAATTCATCACACAAGATTGCTAATTAAAATGATTATGAACTTCGTGAAAACAATGTAACATCCAATAAAACAAAGTTCTTAACAAGACAGAGTTCAGTAGTGTTTCAGCAAAGCAGAATTCATTAAAAGTAGTGTTTCAGCAAGACAAAAGTTAATCAAGGCATAAACAAAGATCACACTAACACACTATAATACTAACGGGTGAATCTTGTGAATAAGGTGGTCCCTCCCTTCTCACAAGATTCCCCTGAGACGAAAAGGCTAAAGAAGGATGCTCAAAATAGTCTTTTATTCATCTATCAATGTATCATATTACAATCTGAAAATGAAGTACGTCCTTCTCTCTGAATCTTTCTTAGTACATAAACTGGAGATCCTTTCGAATGATGATTTCCTCTTATTTAAAGAGGGAATCCCTTCGATACAATTGATAAAAAATTACAGATGTATATCTGAGTCCTATTCTTAGTCAGATCGACTTTCTAAACTGGAATAGGATGTCCTAGTCTCCCGCAACAGAATGCTATTACAAGTGCTGAATGAGGTGTTGTTGTTACGGCTGGAGTAAAAGTTCTTTTGTTACTGTTGTTGCATGCTGTTTCGGCATCGCAAATCACAGGCTGTTCATCCACGCGATTTGTGCTCTGACTGTTTCAACACTTCTCAGGTAGCAGCGATGGTTGATGCTTGGCTCGCGGTGTAGCTGTTGTAGTCAATCTGTGTGAGTTGCTGTTGACCACGGGCTGTGTAACGGCTTCCTTTGTGTTTCAGCATCGTTGACCATAGACTGTGTAACAGCTTTTGTGTTTCAGCATCGTCAACCATAGACTATGCAAAAACTTCTGTGTTTCAGCATCGTCGACCATAGACCGTGCAACAACTTCTGTGTTTCAGCATCGCCGACCATGGACTGTGTAACAACTTCTGTGTTTCAGCATCATCGACCATGGACTGTGTAACATATTTTGTGAATTATTGTTTCAACAATAGGCCTCAAATGCTAATCTGCAGTTTGAACTGTTTCAGCACTTATACATTTCTAATCAATGGTTAAGTACGAGAGTGATGTGAAATTATATGAAAAACAGATTAAATGTATAGTAAAGAGAAGAGACGTTATATACCTTTGGAAATATAAGATAAAGTGATAATTTGAGTTTAAATGTGAGTGATCAAGAGTGTAATAGTGGCAAAAAGTATGGGAAAAAAGGTACATTGTGTGGTCCTAACATCCCCCCCAACTCAAGGTGTTGCGTGTCCTCAGGCAACTTCACTCTGAATCAGAGTCTGAATACTGACTCTGAGCATGTAAGTTACTCAAGCAGTAGCTGTGGGAGGTATTGTCTGTTGGTGCTCTGAACCCTTGGACCTGTTGTAACCTTTGCCAAGCTATTGTTTCTATCTTCTTAGGCATCTTATAATTGATTTGATATCTTTCTATTGGCAACCAGAGGATAGGAAAATAAAACCGGTACCCTATCCAGCTTTCAGCACATTGCTGAACACACTGGATGTAGTTAGGTACCCTGGAGATTGCTACCTCAGGGTTAGTGGGGCTAAAAGGATTGTATTCATGTCTTTTCTCAGTGGATTTCTTCCAAAACAAGTTATTTGCCTGGAGGGCAACAATCTCTATGGATCTGATGAAGTACTGACAATCCTGAAGCACTGTTGATTGTAGCTGCTGAACATGTTCAGTCATCCCTGGTTTCCTTAAGAAATGATAATATTCTGTGACAAAGGTGGCTGCATTCTGTGGTTCTGGTCTTATCCAGAGAAGACGATTGTCTTCATTGTGTTTGGTAGCCAAGAAGTCATCTTGCCACAAAATCTGATTGTGGAGAAATGAGGTGAACGCCCGAATCTGGATATCCCTGACAAGAGGATTAAGGTTCAGCTGCCTGTTCTTGGGAATGGCCTCGTTATGAAAATATCCCTCACAGAGGAGGTGTTGATCCCTAACAGATGCTTCTGTAAAAGTTTTGACAAAATCTGCTGGGTGTAGTACTGCATGGGGTTTGCCTTCTGTAATTGGTTTGATCTGAAACCATGTAAGTCGCTCCATAAGAAACAAGGAATAGTTGCAGGATGGTTTTCTTGTGGCCAATAGATTTTGTGCCAAATCAAATACCAGGGCCAATCTACCTTTCAACTCTTTGTTTTGTTTCTTAAGGGCACGAGCTTCCTGGCATGTCTGCTCTAAAGCTTCCCAATTTGAGTAGGTATGATTTATCTATATTTGTCTATGCTCTTGCAGGCTTTTGGCCTGTGTTGTAGCATACTCTTTCTTCCATTTTTGTATTACTGCCTGCTCATCCCATGGCTGAGTCTGTGTTTCAACGTTGCAAGTAGTGGGGTGAGGTAAGGTCTGAGTAGATTGTTCCACAAAAGTGTGGAGATTGATCTGGCTGGGAGGTGTAAATTCCTCCATAGGCATTGTCTGTACAGCTTTGTTGACAAAAGCAGGGGCTTCATTTGTTGCAATGAAGGGCTCAGTCTTAATCTTTGGAGGTCCTACTGGTTCTTGTGTTTCAACTGTAGCTGGTTCTTGTGTGATAGCTATAGTTGGTTCTTGTGTAACAACATGCTCTTCCTTTTTTACTACAAAAGTTGAAGGAGTAGGGGTAGCTCCTGACATTGGGACTTGAATTACCTTATAGCCTGCTTGATAGTAAATATCTCCATATTGAAAACACATATATTCTTTACATGGGATCTCTATTGTAGTCCCTTCTGACATGGTTGCTGTACGAGCTAGGGTGTACAAATTAAGTTCCTTCTCATATGCTTCCTTTGCCCTAGATAATTCTTGCTTGTATGCTTCCAATTCAGACTTTAAAAACTCGTTTTCTTACAAGACAGAGGCCATTGTTGGTTCTGGTTGAGGGATGACTGGTTCTTGTGTGGCAGTCACAGCCTCACTAGCTGGTTCTTGTGGAGCAGCTACAGGAATGGCAGCTGATTCTTGTGTTTCAGCTTCTTGATGTAAGGAAAGTAATGTTGCAACACCCTGGACCTCTGATTCCTGTATCTCAGTGTCAATATCAGCAGCTGGTTCTTGTGTTTCAGCCGTAGCTAGTTCTTGTCTGGCAGCTATGGATAGTTCTTGTGTTTCAGCCACTGAATGAGTAGCTGGTTCTTGTGTTTCAGCTATGGAATGGGTAGTTGGTTCTCGTGTTTCAGCTACAAAATGGGTAGCTGGTTCTTGTGTTTCAGCTACGGAATGGGTAGCTAGTTATTGTGTTTCAGCTACAGAATGGGTAGTTGGTTCTTGTGTTTCAGCTACGGAATGGGTAGTTGGTTCTTTTGTTTCAGCTACTTTATTTGAGACAGATGATGTCGCAACACCCTGGGCATCTGGTTCTTGTGTTTCAGTGCCCGTGGGTGGAATAGGCAAAGATTCCAGGATTTGGGAGGTTGGAGGTGTACAGGGTATTAGTCGGATGGGTTGGGGGTCTAGGGTAGTGGCAATAATAGCTGGTCTTGTTGAGGCCCATGTTCGTTTTCTTTGTAAGAAGGGCGGAAAGAAGGGAATCTTTCGTTTACATGGGGATTTTTCCTCAATGATGGGGCAGGGGGAATTGTCCGGCTCAGAGTCATCACTCAGAATATGAAGGGTGGGAGTGGATGATTCTGGTAAAGTATGAGGCAAGCTTGGTATGGCAGGGGGGTCAATTAGACTGATTGGTTCCACAGGGTTTTGGGGTTGCTGTTCCTGGAGGTTTTCGGGAATTTCAGCAGCTTCTTGGGGGTTTATGGGTGGGTTGTTTAGTGGAGGGTTTTGTTGGGAAAAACCCCTTTGGATAAGTAGTTGGATGAGATGGTGATGGGTGAGTGAAAGGGTGGGATCTTTAGCCTTTCTGCAGTAGTGTGCCATATTTTTCAAACAACCCAACAAATAATAAGGAATATTCACCCGTCTATTATGCCGTAAATGAGACAACAGAAGAACGTTGTGCTGGTAAACTACTTGGTATCGGCCTTCACAGGTTAGGTAATGTTTGAAGAATCTTGCAACTTCCGGCCATGGGGACGGCAACGAGCTGAGTTGAACATCCCGACCTTTAAATTCAATTTGTTCTTCTGGCAAGAAGAAGTTCTGTTGGGCATTCCGAATGATATGTTTATGGTTGAACATGCGAATGCCATCGGTAGGGAGGCCTAAGACCTGTGCTATATCCTCTTCTATTACTTAAATTCAGATCCCTTGAACAATAGAATGGTCTTCCTGAAGGTTTTGAGCGAATTGTAGGACTTTTTGTTCATGATACCCTTGGAGTCTCTGAAAATAACTGAGCCATCCTACCTGCTGAAAGATTTGATAAGCTACTGGATAATGTTCTAACAGTGCTGCCGTGGCGGGTTCATTCTGTATAACAGAGCCTCCCATAACTACCAACTCGGTAAAATACATCGTCAAAGAGTTTGAGTAACAACTTCTATGCAGAGTGAGTTTTCCGAGCGATGGTATGCAAAATGGTGGTAAAATACGCGAAAGGGTGGTGAAATAGGAATGGCGGTGGTGAATTCGTGTTAAATGATGGTATAGAAGGTTTGATGTGTCCTCCCCTCCCGTCAAGTGCAGATAATAATGATTGCACTCGAGTGGTCATAATGATTTAGAATCTTCTCATTAACTATAGCTTAACTGTATTACATAGAATTTACATACCTCGCCTTACCTTTTGATTCGTTCTGCAAACAAAATATCATGCCTGTCCATGGTAGTTCTGCAGTGGTCATGGCAGAGACTTTTGATTTATTACATGAATTGTATCAAGGATTTTCTGACTGGAAGAACGAACTATAGTATGAGAGCATAAAAGCTTGCTGACAGATGATGTTGAAAAGTTGGTGTTTCAGCAGCAGAAAATAACGAGGTGAAACAATTGCTGGATGGTGTTGTTTCGTCACTAAAGGAAGTGAAGAATTGTTGGACTGTAGTGTTTTGGCAATAGGGAGAAGGCGAAAAGTTGCTTTGAATGGTGTTTCAGTAATGGGAAAAATGATGAAAAGTTGTTGACGATGGTGTTTTAGTAACAGAGAAGAAAAGGTGAAACAATTGTTGGACGGTGTTGTTTCGTCTATGGGGAAATGGGGGAAAGTGGTAAGAGGTTGTTGAACAGTGATGGGGGAAAAAGGTGTGGAGTTGCTGATAGTGGTGTTTCAGTAATGAAGAAAGTCAAAAGTGTTGAACAGTGGTGTTTCAACATCAGAGGAAAGTCAAAAGTGTTGAACAGTGGTGTTTCAACATCGGGAAAGCTTGTCTCTTTATGAAGTAGGATCGTCCTTTCCTAGTGACCTGTGCTTCGATCGGGAATCTACAAAAATCGATTGTAACATGGTATTTCTTGAAAGGGATTATTAGTAAATAAAATCTAATCTAATACTAAAGAAATTAACTTAAAATAATTAATTGCAATGAGGGGTAGAAGCCCCCTCTAAGAAGAGGTAATGGGAATCTGCCATGCATGTGGCCTTAAAATCTTCTTTGGAAATAGGGTGTTGGTACAGACGGAGTCGATGACCATTTACAAGTAATGGTGTGTTGGAGTCATCAATTGTGAGGAGCCTTACTGTTCCATTGGGGAAAACAGTGTCCACTTCGTAAGGTCCAAGACATCTTGTACGCAGTTTCCCTTGAAATTCTTTGAACTGAGAGTCATACAGTAGGGCTCAATTACCTTTTTGGAACTGCCTGTTTTGATAGTTTTGTCATGCCATTTTGATCTTTGCTGTTGAATTATGGTTGTCT
>JASDQU011311436.1:3834-14911 GCA_032191745.1 Picea mariana
TGTCCACAAGGTCTACAATAAGGAATAGCTTGGTGATCAACCAAGTTAGTGAATTCAAATGGATTTGGTAGCCTTTGATATTGAGGAGGAGGTCTCTCTGGCCATTTATCATTTGTCTTATGTTGGGGTCTACTAAACTGAGCCCTCTCCATGGCTATCAACACATTCTACATGGAATTCATTTAATTGGAATGGTTAATCTCCATTTTCTTTATTTGATTTTCCTGATTAACCTCCATTTTCTTGATTAGTTGAGTAAGTTCCTTAATGCCATCATTAGAAAACCCTTGATTTTCACTTTTCTTCTTCTTCTCCTCATAGGATTGGGAAGAATTTCCTCTTGAAAAACCCAGAATGTTTGACCTCCTATCATCTTGCATATTCTTATCTATCCTTACTGCAAAATTATGTGCATCCTTTAGAGTTTGTGGATCATTATCCCTTAGTTGATATCTGAGTTCTCCCTCAAAGGCTTCCATGTAATGAATTAAAATAGATGCATCAAGAGGCTTGATAGTTGTAGGGAGATGTTTAACCAAATCATTAAACTTTTTTTTGAACTCATCCATAGTCTCATTCTCTTTTTTCTTACTTGTACTAAGGGCAGCTAACAAATKTCGATTCTCTTTCTGATCACCCCATCTTTCTCTAAAAGATTTCTGAATTTCGACCAAGGTGCTAAACTTATTAGGATCTTGTTCTGAAAACCACTTAGCTGCATACCCCTCTAAAGAATACASAAACAAGGTCATCTTTACATCCTTCTCATWGTGACCATTGCACCACTTCCCAATACATAAGTCAACACTTAATATGTGAGCATTGGCACTAACAACATTATTTCCCTGAAACGCAGACAATTTCTCAATAGCTTTTTAGGAATTGCATGAGGAGAACCTTGAATAGATATGAAGTCCAAAGGCCTTAGTAGATCACCCATAATTAAATTAGGATTAATTGTTGTAGTATTAACAATTGTAGGATTATTAGTTGTAAACAAGAATTGGATATCAGAGATTTCTTCTTCCCCAAGACTTTCAAGTAGTCTACGAGGAGCAAGTTAGTTTAATGACCTCCTATAAACCTTTTCAGCTTCAGGAAAAAAATAAACCAATCCTTGTGAATTTCTCCTAGTAGTATACTTCAAAGAATTTTCAGATGGAGTCGCCACTTGGAGAGTAAGCAAACAATGAAAAACTAACCCATGTTTAAAAACATTTAGGGAGAAATTTATTACTTAGGTTTTAAAGAATAAATTAGAGTAAGTCGTTTTGACCAAGGATAAAAGACTTGTCCCYRAAAATGGTGCCAAAGATGTTGTCGTCCTTATACACRCCTACAATCATGGAGAAGTATCCAATCCACTTGGTGTGTCCTTGGAGGCACAATTCCTAAGTCCAAACCCACTGTCACCTCGAATTGGACTTCTTTCGTCTAGGCTTACTAGTCCTAGGGAATCTAAGAGGGGTAGRCCCTACTTACTATGTAAGTTGATTAATGAATTCTAGTAGTTAATTTTAGTTTGTCAAGTTAGGGGGAATCTAACCTATATCACAAGAMACAATGCAAATGAAAAGTTTTAATGACAACCAAACCTTTCCCTAAAAAGACAACTAAGACTAGTTCCTAAAGATTGGGMAAGGGGTTAATTAAGTTTGTACACAAAGAATACAAAGAATGAAAAAGTAATCTAATTACAATAAAATAACTTTACAATTGAGATAAGTTACAAAATGAAATACACAAATGAAATATGCTAGGAACAAATATACAATGGAACTATAACTTAGATAATAACACAACATATAACAAAACTAAAGAATAGTTAGACCAAATATACAATGATATATCCAAACACAAAAGATGTAACTTGAAATGACTTGCAAACAACCAGGAAATGCAACTAGTGCACAACTTATGAAGTGAAATGAGATTGCAAGTAAGTTTCCCCAAAAAGATGGTGCGCAACTTGGAAAATAGAGTGAAACTGCAAGTAAGTTGCCCCAAAGAGATGGTGCGCAAATTGGAAAATAGAGTGAAACTGCAAGTAAGTTGCCCCAAAGAGATGGTGTGCAACTTATGAAGTAGAATGCCCAAGTAGAGATGCACAATTGTAGAGATAAAGGAACTTGAAAGTAAATATGCCCAACTTGAAAGAAAAGTACTTGAAAATAAAATTGCTAGTAAAGTAGATCCATAAACATGTAAATGCCTTGAACAACAAAGCTTGCACAACTAAAGATAACTGAAATATAAAGCACAAGTGTTGTAGGTAAATTTTATGAGAATTTTAAAGTCTCTCTTCGATTAGGGGGATTAAGGTTTTGAGATGCAAGCCTAGACTATGTGTCTACCCCTAGACTCTTAGCGCTTTGGCCAAAATGATTACTGGGTGCTCAAGAAGAAGGGAAAATAAGGCCCTTCCCTTGCTCCACAAGTCAACCCAGAATACTTGGGCGCTCAAGCAGGGGGGACACCTAGTGTTGTGAATTTGTCCCCGACTTAGCACCCCCTGTAGCCTCCACAAGCACCCTTTTTGGTGGCGAAATTTGTATCAGTCTGGGTGCCGAATTAGACTAGATAAATTCCTTCCTAATCTAGGCTACAAGCTATTATTAATTCCCAACTTTAGAGAGATGGATTGTTTAAGATACAAGATTTATTCCAACTCAAGTAGATAATAACAAATTAGACAAGAAAGCAAGCCTTACGATGTAGCATGGGTTGGTTAAGCCTAACCTCTTTGCTGGGTGTAGGAAAAATAAATCAATGAAATGTAAATAAAAGAATTGGAAAGTAAAATAGAATGATCCTCCCCACTCAAGCTTGTCTTAAGGACAAGTGGGGAAAACAAGAATTAAATCAAACACTTTGAAACCTCAACAAAGGCACAAGGAGTAGTAAAAGCCTACCGGTTTTGTGCCAAAGTGGGTGAATGGAATAAAAATAATTAACTTGAAAGGAAAGCAAGAAATCCTATCCTCTCAACCTTGTCTTGAGGACAAGTGGGGAAAAAAATTAGATACATAAAACTGAAATTAAATCTACCTTCCTAGCCTTATGATTTTGCATGGGTCGTTAGGCCAATCCACTATGCAAGGTGTAGGCAAACAAATTAATTAATTATAGAAAATTAAAATATGAGAGAAATGCAAGGCCAAGAGACTCTCTTGGGTTGTTTACAATGAATAAATAGAGAAGAAAAAAAGTGGGTATCCAAACCCCAAGTTGGGAGGCTCTTCTTGGGTGTTTTGTGACCCCAAATGGGAAGCACCTCCTCTTTTCTGGGGAGAACCTGCAAAAAAACAGTAGGCAAAAGCTTGTTGGAAATGCTACAAAACCACTAGAAAACTCCAGAAAATTTCTGTAGGTTAAACAAAAATATTGCATATAAAAATCAACAAGTAAATGGATAATTTTTAACCTATTTCAGAATAGAAATTTTCCCAACATGGATAAGAAAATAATAGTAAACCAAACATAAAATAATTATATGTGTTTGTTGGTTGAAGAGACAAATTTCCAAATCTGGAATTTGTCCTCTAAAACCCTTGGTGACCTACAAATTGTGAGATCAAGCTACATAAAAAGAGAGGAGGTGAGTAGATTTAAATGAATAAAAAAATACTTTGTTAAATCAATAATAAACCACTCAATAAATATACAATAATACTATCATAGATCTACCCAAGAAAAATACTTTGCTTGGATCTCCTACACTAGATCTATAACAAGAATATACACAAAAACAACCAAAACAAATATAACCTCATTATAGCTCAAGATTGGCACCAAGAATACTCTCAATTCACACCATGTATCCTCCAAAGATTTTCGATTATTTAGAAAAAAAAGTTGTTGCAAATACTTGCAGCAAGCTTTAGAAAAAAGAAAGAGAAAAATGGGAGAGAGAGGAGAGTGGGAGAGATTTGGGCATAGTAACTTTACTCTGAGAATAGATGTCAAATGAGGGAGGGGTGAAGATTCTTTTATACTTGGGATGCAAGAGAAACCCCTCTTGGATGAGCTCCAAGTGGCAAGAAACAAGCAAGCGTGATCATCTCAAGGAGGGGTGCACTTTTAGGGTTTTGGTCATCTTAGGGTTTGAGGGTTGAGTGTGGTGAGGGGGAAAACACCTTTAGACTCACCCAATTTAGGCTTATAGAAACACCTTTAGACTCACCCTAGGTTTTTTCCATCTTAGATTAGAGCCTTAGGAGGGCACACTTAGGGACTTAGGTAGATTTTTGCTTTAATTTTTCATTTTGGGCAAGTTACTCACCAAGGGGGGCACACTTTTCTTAGGGAGATGGTGAGTGTGAGGTTGTAGCTAAGAAAGGGGGGTTGGATTAAGTTGGAAATGACTTTCCTAACTTAGGAAAAGGATTAGGAATCATCTCCCACTCATTCTCATGTATTTTTGCTCATTTTACAATTTTTGGCATTTTTATTTAGTCAAATTAAGCAATTAAATTGTTGACTCAAGACTGACTAGGACTCCTACTGGACAATAACCTAGCAAATGTACAATTGAGCTGAAACTTTGTCCAAGAGTGTAGGGTATCTCATTCCATTTCTTTTTAGTACTCACACCCCTATCAAAATTCTTTAGGACCAATTTTTTACATTTTTACCTCAATTTTAATTAAAATTACCATTAACTAGGTAATTTTAATAAATTAAAAAAAAAATTACTTAAACTGGACGAAATTCCGCAATACTCTAGGATATGTCTAGCATGGTCATTCACAATATTCCTAGACCCTAGTCACCTATTGGGCTCAATCATTAGAATGCCTTTCACCACTTTGGAGGATTATTATGAGTGAAAAACTCAATGGTAATTAAAAATTACCTGAGGATAAAAAACACTCGATGAAAGGACTTCCCTAATGATAAAGTCCTATTTAACTAACCAAAATATGATTCATGCTGACCAATTACATTATTATCCTACGCAGGGGAGTGTAAATTCTTATTACAAAAAGACGTGTTGGGGGCAAAAACTGCCTTGTAGAACCATAAAGTCTTCAACCTTGTTGCACCATCGGGTACATAGCTTCATGGAACATGGAGTTGACCCCTAGTTGAAATAGGTGGTCAAAAACACCCTTTCATGTTAATTGTATCATTTGTCTCCTACACACACACATACACACACCAAGAAGACCTAATCTTAGGATCATATTATCTCATTTAATATTGCATTATGAATTGGATATATGGTAAAAGGAGGTTTCCCCCTCAAGGTGGATTGTATTCATTGAATTTTTATCATTTTTAAGGCATTGGATCCTAACATTTGGTATCAGAGCATCAACGCCATGGTTTTGCTTCTTCAAGAAAGTCATCTTGGCATTTTCACTATAACTTTTTTCTGGGTTGCTTCAAACAACAAAAATTGGAGGTTATTTAGAAGACATCTCAAGGGATATGTTGTAAAAATTTCAGGTTCTAGGTCGTTATACTTTCAAATATATAGCCTATGAAAGATAGGGTTAATGACTCATCCTGAATTCAATTTGAAATGAGTCATCTTGGGATTTTTGCTATAACGTTTTTTCAGAGAGGTTTCAACCAGTGAAATTTTGTGGAGACTAAGGAGCCATACACTACTTCAAATCTTTATCTTGAATCATACCTTAACGACCATATATTTTTAAGGTTTTTCCATATTTAGAGTTTGAAACTAAAGTGTTAGACTCTTAATCCATGAATCTAAACTTTTTTGCATCCCTGAGGCATCAAAGTGGGGAACTAAATTCTATACCAAGTTTAAAGGCTAGTTTCTTGGTGGGTACTATTATAGGAATTCTTTATTCTTATTTTCCCAATAGATGTTGGAAAATTTTTATCATGCCATGCAATAGTCTCTTCTAAAATGGTTGTGTCCTTTAGTACTATTAATGTAGCTCTTGGGTAAGTTGTAAATACCACTTTGTAAAGGTCGTCTTCTTGGTAAACTTCCATTGTGTATTCCTTAGGTTGGCCAAGTTGCTTTGGAATAATTATGACTTAATTATTTAAGGGATATGTTTGATGTTTCAGAAAATTGACTCAGTTATGAAGGATCCGTCAATGCCCCATCACCCACCTTCCTAGTGGTGAAAGTGTGCATTTGTGTGGTGCACACAAATACACATCTTCATCACCCCACCACCCACCCTTTCAAGGGGTGAAGATGTTCCGTTTTGTGTGTTTTCTCAATGGGTGGTGGGTAAACTTTCTTGGTGTATTCCCCAAATTATGGGGATCCAAATTTCTTGTGGGTAGTTATGACATAATGATTTAAGGGGTATTTTTTGGCTTGAAGTTTTTACTTACATTCTTATAGAAAATTGACTTAAAAGTTATGAAGGACTTCTATGTTCCCCCCACCACCCACCCTCTTAGGGGGTGAAGGCATGCATTTGTGTGCATCACATTGTGGGGTGGTAGGTAAATGCACACCTTTGACCCCTAGGAGAGTGGGTGGTTAGGGGGTGAAGGGATGCATTCGTGTGCCACCCCCCCACTCCTTGAGACTGGTGGGGTAACACAAATGTATACCTTCAAGGTGTGGGTGGCGGGGTGGAGTGAAGGTGTGCACAAGTGCACACCTTCATATCCCTCTGCACATTCTACAACTCCCCCACCCACCGAGGAGGTAGGGGAATGGTGTGTACAAATGCACACCTTTGGGGTGTATTGGGTGTTGGGGTGGGGAGAACGTGTGAACGTGTGCACAAATGCACACATTCACAACCATGTTTTTACAAATTCACACTTTAGCCCTTCATTACATCATGAACCACAAAAAATCGTACTTTTAGTGCTTCACCACTCTTTGGGACCACACAAGTGCACACTTTCAACTATGGGAGGTTATGTGGTGGACGAGTGAATGAGTGTTTATGTTGTACAACTTCAACCCTCAAGACAATGGTTGTTTTAAGGGGGGGTGAGGGAAGGGGCATGGGTGAAGGTGTGCACACTATCAACCCCTGGGAGAGTAGGGAAAATTTGTGCAACACAAACACTCACATTCACCACCCCACCTTCCCTCCCCCAAACCACCCACCCTTTTGGGGTGTGAATTTGTGCTTCCTTTAAAACAATGGTCTTTAAAAATCTTGTTTCACTAAAAAATAACACCTTAATATATCCTAAATGTTTCAATAATTAATATGTGAACTCTCACACTCATAAATAAACACAATATAAAGAACAAGTAGAAGGAGCAAGTTCATGTATGTAACACAAGTATACGAACTATAATAATTAGAAGAAACAAGTGAATGAGGACATTTGTTTCCAAGGGAAACCTCATGGGGAAGCCCAAGGGATGCTTCCCCACATTTTTGGATGGCATCCCTAGTAAATTTGTTAGCATAAACTAGTTCCCCTAACCTAGGGGAAATCAATTTAGGCACCTACTGGCATAGAGCTAGCTAATTTCCTAACAACCAACTGAACTAACTCATTGCGCTCATGAAAGAGGACATAACAAAGCACTTACCATGTTTCCATATCAACCACTACATATTGATATGATGAAGGGCCCATCGAACTATTTTCTTCTTTTATATAACATATGGAATATTTGCAAGGTAGTTTTTATGTCCTTAGCTAATGTCTCCCTAGATTTATATTTGTATTTTTATCTTTCTAAGAATAAATACAACATGCACTTGGCATTTATGACTTTTTGAACTTTTTATAATGCCTATTTCCCTATTACAAACTTTAATCCCAATGAAATCTAGAGGTAAATGAAAATAAGAGGGATGAAAATAAGAAAGTGATTGAAAAGAATATGAATGGAAATAGTGCAAATATGGAAAATAAGATCTTATAACATGGAATATTTAAGATGGAGCAATTCTTTGATCCATACCAAACATCAATATTACAAAAGGTACCTATTACATCCTTGTATTTAGAAAATTATCAATTTGTTTGGTATCAATGGCTTTGTGAAAGAAAAAAGAATTATATTATTTGTTGGTCCATTTTTAGGAATGAATTGATATCACATTATGGGGATATTAAGAGCAATAAATTCTTTAGTCAAGTGATAAATCTTTGGAAAAAAGTTCCAATTAGGGAGCACATTCAATAATTCCAAAAGCTCGGTCTCAGGGTAAAGAACATTCCTAAGGATAATTTGTTAGATCTCTTTATGGGCACTTTGAAGGAGAACATTCAACATGAGGTGCATCTCTTCAAACCTAAATCCCTACAACAATATTTTAGTATGGCAAGGAAAGTGGAAAAAAATATGGCTACTAGAAGGGTGGCCACTGATAACTATAGAGAGCACAATGCCCCCTTTCCTGAACCAATAAGGTTAACACCTCAACAAATGGATGAAAGAAGAACAAAGGGACTATGTTTCAATTGTGGAAGAAAGTACAGTAAGGGGCAAAATGCGGTGAGAAGAAATTATTCTACTTAGATTGTGAAGAGGAAAAAAATCAAGAATTGGAACCATGATCACAAGATATAGATATAGTAGAGAACACTCCAATGATATCTTGTTAAGCATTGGCTAGAATMAATACTCCACAAACTCTCAAGATACAAGGATACATAAAAAAGAAACAGGTAACATTTTTTATTGATTATGGTAGTACCCATAACTTCATYAATTACAAATTAGTAAAAGATCTCAATTGCTTTGTATATCCCCGAGCACCATAGTTTCAAGTAATGATTGTAGATGGAGGTACCATAAATTGTTCTAGGAAGTGCCATAGTATTAAGATCAATATGAGAGAGTATTTATTTGATATTCCCATGATTTCTATCCAAATGGGTGGTGTTGATGTTATATTAAGGGTGCAATGGTTACAATCATTGGGAACAATGGCCCTTACTTTTTAGGATCTTTTCATGCGATTTTCCCCATAAGGTAATGAAATTGATCTTAGAGGTATCCACAGGAAACTCTCTCAAGTGATAATCTCTAATAGCATGACAAAATTACTCAAAAAGGGACATCGTGGTGTAATTGCACAATCTTTCTCACTAGATATTCAAACATCTATATCCTCTACTCCAATGGATCTACAAATGGTTATCAACAAAAATTCCAAGGTATTTGGAGAGATACCTAAGGGTMTTCCACCTACTYGAGATCATGACCATGCCATTCATTTGCAACCAGGARATGTACCACCTAAAATTAGGCCTTACCTGCATCCATATGCATAGAAGAGTGATATTGAGTGTATGATCCAAGGAATGTCARAAGATGGCATCATTCAACCTAGCCAAAGTTCTTTATCTTCATGAGTGGTGATGGYTACAAAAAAGGATGGTTCATGCCCTATGATTTTTGTGTTCAAGAAGTGGAATATTTGGATCATATTGTATCTCATGAAGGTGTACAAGTGGACCCTAACAAAATTAAAGCTATGAGGGATGGCCAATTCCCAAAACCTTGAAGAAACTTAGAGGATTCTTAGGATTGACAGGTTATTGCTGCAAATTTTTCAAGAACTATGGTCAAATAACAACACTTCTAATAGAATTATTAAAGAAGGAAGGGTTTTCTTGGACTGAAGCAACAACTAAAGATTTTGAAAAACTTAAGGAGGCTATGTGTACAACTCTCGTTCTGGACATACCTGACTTTACAAAAAAAAATATTGTGGAGGGTGATGCCTCGGGCCATGGAATTGGTGAAATTTTAATGCAAGAAGGAAGACCCCTGCCTTTGAAATCATCCAACTTAAAGGAAAAAACTTACTCAAACCCATTTGTGAAAAAGTAATGTTGGTCATACTACATGTAGTTCAGAAATGGTGCACTTACCTAACAAGAAGACACTTCAAAGTAAAAATAGATCATGATAGTTTGAAGTACTTCTCAGAGTAACGATTATCTTTAGAAGAGAAACAAAAAGGGGTTACAAAGATGCTAGGTTATTAATTTGAAATTATCTACAATAAATGAAAACATAATGTTGTGGCATATGCCCTTTCGAGGAAAGAAGAATAAATTGAAGGTTCATTATGTTCTATGTCTATTCCGCGATCTGATTGGGTGGAAGAAATTGTTGATAGTATGGTGATTGCGGGAGGTATTTACCTCCATGTGTAACCCTGGCGACAATAGAATATTTTGGGAAGCAAGAAGAAACCCTAAAGCATTGGCCATAACCCTAGAAGACAAGTTGGCTAAAGGAAATATTTAATATTAAGTGTTTAKCCTCCAGAATGAGAAGTCGGCCCATACAACTCAAGAAAAAAAATATAAATATAGGAAGCYAGATCTCATTTGGTACACACAGCTCATAACTGCATAAGTGTACAAGTGCACACTGCATAAACTGGGCAAGTGTGCAAGTCTGGGGAGCAGCTACAGCTGCAGTTTCTGCAACCTGTAATTTATGTTCTTYTGGGTTGGACTTTCTGATCAATCTTGGTTATGTTTGCTTGGTGCATTAGCCTTGGTTGGCTATTGATTTTCTACTGGAATTCTTCTCTCTGTCAAGGTTAAGGTGCTCAGGGGCGGCTTGACCTATGGTTGGGTGACAATATTTCTATATTATCTATGGTTAAACGAGCACATCTATTACTTTCTAATAGGTTATGGGCCCACCCTATCTTCAAGCAGTCTAACCGCTGGAAGATAGATTGGGAGGATTTGCTCAGTTACAGTTGCAGTTGCAGTCAAAGTTTTTGTTGTAGCAATGAAACTCTAACCCTCTTGTTGAGGCACCTTAAGTGAAGAGATTGGCCTAATTTCTGGATAGCCCGGTATTCCTTAACCTAGCACACCTTCTAGTACTCTCAACAAGCTAAGATGTCAAGTTTGAGTTTTTGGTCATAATCAAAGGTTGACCAAGTCAAAGTAGTTATGACTTAGTCTATGAAGTCAGAAAAAAAGTTAGAAGGGGCTTCTAACTTCAGAGCATCGAAGACAAGGATTGATCTCATCCTTGCCAAGAATAAAGTGTTGGATATTGAGAAAGGAAAGATCGTGGAACCACATTTCAAAGAAGGAAAAGAAAAGGAACCTCAGAACGTTGCAGTCATGGATAATTTCAAAGACAATGACATCAATTCCATGAGTATCATAGTGGACTCTA
>JASDQU011311439.1:27643-38784 GCA_032191745.1 Picea mariana
CTAGGGCTTTAAACTTGTACGCAGATCATGACCCTTCTTAAGCTTACTTTTAACCTTCTACCCAAATCTAAAACCCCTTTTCTCAGGCAAACATGAGAAGAATCAACTAACCTTTTTATCGACGGTTGAAGTAGATCATCCGCTGAGCTTTTATCCCCTTGTTGTTGCTGCTCCTTCCAAAAAGCTTTCCTGCAATCAAGACAAAACTAGGCATGCATGCTACTGATCTACTAGAGAGTTAGAGATTAAACATAGATCACATAAAACATATAAGACTCGTGTATTTGGGACGGGAAAAGTATATTTTTATTGATCTCAATATGAACCAACTTACAATGATTACCGAGACCGGCCACCGTTCCTCGATCCTGATCCTGGGCTCCTCCTCTTTTTTGTCCTCCAACTGCTTTGCTTGAACTTCTCCTAAAGCTTGAGGAAAGGCTAAAGGGTTGGGACAATAATGGACTTGGCAATTTTGGCAGAGTTTCTTTGCTTATGATTTTTTTTCCTTTGAATAGTACCCCTACCCCTTCTTTTATAGGCTAGAAGGAGCTAGGGTTTTCGACAAACTCTCGGCCATGCATGGCTAGGAGTTCCAGTTAACTGACAAAAAGCTCTTCGTCCCAGCGGAAACTTTCCTGATTTTTTGCTTTGTTAGGTAAACGCGGGTTGTAGTGGGCTAGCCCGCGTTCCACCGCGTGCAGTAGAAGGCCAGCAAGTGGTCACCCGCGCCCAGTGTTAGGTTAGCGCGCGGGTTTCTTGTTTTAAGTGGTTTTTCAAGGTTTTATTCAGCATGGCTTTGGCTAGGAAGAGGCATGAGTTGGCCTGATGCCAGGTAAGCCTGTGTGGTGCATTTTAGGGTTATAACACCCAATTTTCCAACTCAAAAAAGACCTCAACATCTGGAAATTCTCTAATCTCCACGATGCCACTATAGTCCTAGTCTCCAATGTTGATGTGAAAAGGAAAAAAAATATTTCAATCTAGCCTTTGCCTACAACAAACACAATTATGAGGCTAATCGAGACCACATTAAAATCATTTATCCCATCGTCGATGGATAGGATCATTACTCCATCCATTAAAGGCTCAAGCATGTCAATGGAATGTAAGAGTGTGAGGGGGATGGTGTGAATTAAGTGCCTTGGGATGTTGATATAGTTCGCTTGCCACTTGTTCATGATTTCATTGTGGGTGTTTCTACTATAGTTCATAATTATGGTATTCATGGAATATATTGAAAAATAATCCCCCACTCCCCCCCATTTTGGAGAAATTAAACCTGGTTCAATAGTGCACCCTTGTTTTCCATGGCATCTGCTTTGAAATTGAAATGACAAAGGATGTGGCAAAAGTTTATTTGCTCAAAATGATTAGTTATTCTTTGTTTCTATCTATCAGCCTAAACAAGCTTGGAAATCTTGCTTTTGTGAGCTTCCTCATATGCCAGATGATCATCGTGGAGTCTCCAATAATCACAATATTTTTAACATGTTGATATAGTTCGCTTTCCACTTGTTCATGATTTTGTTATGAGTGTTTATACTATAGTTCATAATTGTGGTAGTTATGAAAGATATTGCAAAACAATTCCCCCCACACCCCTCCCTCTCCCATTTTGGAGTAATTAAACCTGGTTCAATGGTGCACCTTTGTTTTTCATGGCATCCGCTTCAAAATTTAAATGACGAAGGATGTGGAAAAAGTTTATTTGCTCAAAATCACTAGGTATTCTTAGTTTTTTGTCTATAAGTCTGAACAAGCTTGAAAATCTTGTTTTTTTCATTTGTTAGATGATCGCCATGTTGTATTCAATGATCATAATATTTTTAACATGTCTTGCACACAACAACATGAGACATTGTAATGGGAGTACAGCTTCAACTTGAATGTTGAATGTCTCTCCCAATCCCCAAGCATATGGTAATTATTGTTGCCCTTTGTAATTGTAAACAACCCTACGCCTGCCACCTCTTCACATGTTTATATGATCCAAATGGATATTGGTGGCCACCCATCTATTCCAACTGGCTCCTCGTGTCCATTTTTTTTTCAGCACGTTCTTCTATATTGCTTTGTAATTGTGGGTTTGTTGACGGGCAAAAATGAACGCTCGCCAACTGGAAGAGTGGATCTGGTCCGGGGTTGTCTAAATAACCCAAGCCGGTTGGGATAACCCACCCTGACGAGTTTAGCGGCTCCGTTGGCCGATCTAAGTCCTAGAAAAACAAATGAAAACTACACTAATAAACTAATCTAAATACAAACAATAATTAAAACAAACTAATAAACAAATCTAAACTACATATATACAATCTATTAACTAAATCATACAACTATAATTCTATAAAAGTAAATGTTTAATTATCAACAGAATCAGCTTCAATTACAAATATACAATATTTACAAATTACATATTTAAATTAAAACTTGCAAAAATCATTTGTAATCCGTCCTAAGACAGTGAAACTATTATTTTTGATTTTTATAATTTTATGAAAAAGAAATAGAATAAAAACTATCTAAGCTAAGCAATAATAAATCTAACTATGAATCTAAACTAATATATTTCTCTAAACCACTTAAATAACACTAATAAGCTAACTATTAAATAACAAATAACAAACTGACCTGAAGTAACGCTTCAGGTTGGTCCTGTAAATAATCGATTCAGCTATTCGATGGGAGGAAACCCGCACCGGATTATCCACGAACTTCTCGTAAACAAGAAGCAGTTGTGCTCTTCAAATATAAATGACGGGACAAACAAGACATAAAAATAACAGCAATTTTATGATTTACAAACCATCACAATTAGATAAATCTGTATGCAACAATTTGTGCAAAACAATTCAATTAATGAAAAAGATAAACATGTATTCATTAAATTGAATTAAAGTGATTGTTGTATTTTTAAATAAGAGATATCAGATATGGACAACATATAAATCAAATCACATCAACATGCAATGAATTATGATAGCTAAAGTAGTCTATAATTAATTGCAAACTAATATGCAAAAAACCTGAAACAAAAGTTTGATATATTGAAAGCGAAAGTTGTTACAAGACATCAACTTTTATCTCAGTCTGAATCATAAATCCATAGTCTGGTTCTCTCCACAGTGATGATGATGGTTCTCATTACAAAAAATAACAAGTATTTAAAGACCTCCCACAGGGTAAAACATCCCTGTGGGAATTGTCAAAACAGTTTACAAAAAATCTGCGGATAATCTCCCAAGTCTAACTAAAACTAACACCCTATAATAAAACGGTATCACAAAAACATCTCTCAAACTGCCATAGCATGCCACATTGATCATTACAATTCGTATGCACCTGAAAGGGGACAAAAATAGACAAAATTAGAGGATATTTTGTTGATAAAATTGACAGGAATCTAATTTTTAAGACTAGCTACAGAATCTTGCGATTCTGTAGCTGGTCTAAATTGAACACAGAATCGTTTTCAAACTAATTCGAATCTTAAAAAAAATATATTCAAACTATTAAACCAATATTTGATTGCTAATTAGAAACCAAACGAATCATTCAAAAACTTGTATGCACTCTATTCAATTTGTTATCACCAATTTGGGGTAAACAGAATCGCATAGATAATTGGACAGCAATGAAATCATTTTCATGAACCAATTCCAATCGACACAAACTGTAACTGGTTGAACAAATCATTTATGTCGCCTTATCCATTAACAAAATCATTGTCGAATCACAACGAAATCAACAGGATCGTTTTTCAAATTAATAGAATTGTATCAAACATATACCAACGATCATGCTAATCGTGGCACGCAGCAATCGTTTACAAATCAAATCAAACAGGAACGAATTGAAATAGTTTGCGGTCGACCAAAATTGTTATGCAAAATCATATCAATCAACACAGCCACACGATTTTTAGCAAATAGATCTTTTTGTACGGGTCGAATGTAATCAAAACCCAAACGAGAACGTTGATTCAATACAAAACAGAGTCGTTCCTAGTAAATTGAAGTCAACAGGGTTGTTTTGAGTCTATTAGAAGCAAACGAAACTAATTGAAACCAATCCAATCGACTATCCTAAATCAAACGAACAGAATTGATTCAAAAACAAGTCAAACATAATCAAAAACAAATCAATGGCTTATACTAAGCTAGGCACGACAAAATCGCATAACCAAAGCATAGCTACATTTGAGTTTAGTAAAATGAATCTACAGGATCCACAACAAATMRTTTTTKATGATMAAACTATAACAWAATCATTTCAAATATATTAAAAYGAATAGAGCTAATTTGAAAGCAAAACCGAATCCGTTATATTAATTCAAGCAAACTTACACAGCAAAATTCATATTGAAATTCATACATGAACAATCAGAAAACAACTCAGTCATGATAATTTGGAATTAACGAAGGCCATTGCTGCCTCGACGTTCCTGAAGATAATCGAACCGGTGGTTTTTTGTTTCTTTTCGTTGGCTTGAAGCCTATCATTCTCCTTCACCAACACTGTCACTCGTTCCTCTAACGATTTGATCTTTGATTGTAACGGGGGAACGTCGGTGTAATAATGCTCTAGCCAAACACTACATTGGACACATGATGATTTCTCGGGCTTTGACATAACAGGCGAGGGTTTGTTTAAGTCACCAGGGGTTTCATTGTGCAACTTGATTCCTGGGTAATTCGGGTCGTTTTTGAGACAAGGGGGTAAGTTAGAGACATAGTCATAGGGTTTCGTAGAGCATAGGCCATGAGAATAGGGGTACTCTTCAGCTAGGAAATGCTCGATATCGGAGTCCGAGTCCTTGCTCAGCACTATGGGCTTTTGGTCGATATTCTGTTTAGGTTTGTTCCGGGCAAGTCTTGATATCAATCGAGCATTTTTCTTCCCCTTTCTGTTGACAGTAGTATCATTGTTGTCTTTCTTCCTCACAGGTCTTTTGATGACCTTACTATCATCCTTAGTGCACGGGTCAACCAAGGCATCAGGTAGGTCCAAGTGAGGGAAAACTGAGGGTTTGACAGGGGGCAGAAGGATATGCAGTGGCACGGCTGGTCCAGCCAAAGTCTCACTGACCACGTCCTTGTCGATTTGAGCAGACTCTGGATCAGCCAAGCCATTTCTAGATAGAAAGGCTTGCCAATTATCGCCATTAAGGCTCAAATGGTGGACGATGATGAGTTTAATCAAGCCGTGATGAAAAAGGCTGCTATCAGCTCTCTCACGCTTGAATCTCTTAGACATCTTGTAAAGACTACGCAAGAAATAATGCGCCATGTTCAAAGGATAGCCCATAAAATTCATCAATAACCGGAGGTGATACAGAAAAACCAAGCCATACCGACCTTCACAGGTCACAAATTGGTTCACAATTACCAAAATATCATGCCACCTGGGTTTGAGGGTAGAAATAGGCATACCTTTATCACAGGAAACAACTTTTCTTGATACGAATAGTAATGGCCACGGCACCTCGTCGACTTTGGAGTTTTTAAACCATCGTTGGCTTGTAGCTGCCAGTCCTGTAGCAGAGCTTACGAACTCCTCATTGAGCTCGAGCTGTATGTCACCGACTTTAGCCCTACACCCGTCAAAGGTGAGGGAAAATTGTTGGGCAACCGAAAGGTTGAAACCCTCGAACCTCTGTATAAACACCAGCCAACCACTGTTTTCTAAATCCTTACGAGCATTATCGAATAGTAACAGAGCTTGACTATCGTTTGGCTCTATGCGCACCACTGGTGCCATAGACAAGAGCACACGGTGAGCGTGGTGAACGGGTCAGGGTTTGAACAGGGTATACGCAGGGGCAGAATGCTCACAGGCTTAACCAAAAACTAGCAAAGGTGAACCGGGATAGGGGGAAAGCATTAATGACAGAATGTGCGAAGGTGGTGGATCTATTTCGGCCCATGCAAAACAGTCATTTCCACATTACAACCGACAACGCATATAACGTTTCAAATCACTATGCATATGTTAAAAACCATGCCATTCAAACAATCAATGAAACCTATGGTAAGTCGACCAAACATTTGCGCTAGCAATAGTCTTAGCATAGTTTTAAAACCAAAATAATGATTCAAAATGAATACCAAGGGTTCGATCATATGAAATATGTGTTGTGTGATATGATTTATACGAAGGGTATAACCACAATGCCAATCATTTTCATGAAACCAATGTGTCAAGGGAATCGATCAAAGACTAGAGAAATCAAACCATCAATAAACCAACGATTGAATCACAAGCCTTAACAAGTCAAATTAAAAATTAAAGAATTCCAAATGAATAAGGATCTTGGAGTCTTGTCGACTGTATAATCATAATCAAATTGGAAACATAATGGGCATATCGACAAGAATGATCACAACAATCCAGTGATGATTTTAATGTGACTTCGAAAACCAAGTTTTCACGCTTGCAGTCGTGAAAACGAGAACCAAGGTAAGTGTGTAAACGCACGAAATAATAGTGTCGTTTTATTCAAGGATTGCGACGAAAATCAAGGTTTGCAAAACAATGGTGTAGGCAACTTATAAGGACAGTAGAAAAATGTGAATTGGATGCCAACAAGGTTCTACACTTCTGGGGCTGTCTGAAGCCCCACACATCCTCCAAGTGGATATGGGTGGCCTCTCACCTAATCCAACAGGCTCATTTTGTATGTTTTCATGTCAGCACATCTTATTGTACTTCAGGGGTTGTTTTGGGGCCCTAAACGTTGTTTTTTTGGCTCGCCACAATCAAACTATAAACGTAGTTAGAGTTTGATGGCGAAATCTGTATTTCTCTTAAAGACCTTTCCAACGGGCTACCATGCACCTAAAATGGAGGTGGTGTGCAAAAGTTACGGCCCTAGGAAGGTGAGGTACCAAATTACACCAACTTACCCATAGGGCGCACATGAATTTTGGTGTTTCACCTTATAAGGTTAGGTTTTTTTATGTCTAGGGTTTTGGCATTCATGAGTAATATGAAAAGAGCCTACGGAACCTCATTGTAATCCATTTTGCTCAGATGGATGCGCGTAGCAGCCACATCTCTTGTCAGAGATAGCTACCACCATTCGAGAAAGGTTCAGTTCTGCAGTTTTATAGTTTCAGCCTATTTCATTATTTAATAGAAGATATTGTTCATTGGATATTTGTGTTACTCTTCATATCTCTGTGTTTATTGTATTCAGTCTGTTAATCAATTCGTTCTGCTCCTAAATTTGGATCAGTGGTATTAGAGCGGTTTGCTCCTAATTTAGTTTTATTCGTGCATGTCCCCGACAAGGTCTGGGTACAAGAAGTTGGGACTCGAACCAATTGAGCCATTACAAGATTGGTCATGTCGAGCCCGACAACAACCCATGGGAGACAAAAAGAAAGATGGAGCAGGAGATCCTATTAAAATGTTGCTCGAGGAAGCCCTTGCGTGACAAAGGAATGAAATGATGGACAAATTCACGCAGATCCTTCGACGGTTGCCCACGGGAGAAGCATCTCCATCAAGCGGCCATGCAACCCCTTTCAAGGTACAGGTAAATTTTGATATTCCATTGTTTGAAGGACTAATAAATGCGGATTTTGTAGATAAATGGTTGAATCTGCTCGAAGGATATTTTTCGGTCCACCATTTTTTCGATAGGGAAAGGATCACTTTTGCACTCCTCAAGGTCGTTCCCCATGTTAAATACTGGTGGGATACTTACTCCGAGCAAAGGTCCGTGGAGGAATATGAAATATTTGTGGTGCCCCCTACATGGGATTCCTTCCGGGACACCATTAAAGAACAGTACTACCCTGTTGGAAGCTACAATGACCAGTACACCAGATGGACCACCCTACGTCAAGAAAGGGACCAGACAGTACCAGACTTCACCAATAATTTCCATACCCTACGCACCAAATTGGGTATCAAATACTATGAGCGTCATTTCGTGTTAAAATACCGCGGTTGTTTACATAGATACATTCAAACAAAAATGGAGTTCTTGGACATCGCCTCATTGGGCACGGCTTATAGATACACTGTCAAGATCGAGTAGAAATTTAAGCAGAAACAGCGAGAGTTTGGATCTTCAAACCCCTCAAAGTCGAAGCAGGGCAAAGGCATACCGAACCCACATAGAAAGGGACCAAGTCGATATGGTCGCTCTCAAGACAACCAGCCCAAGCTGCAGCACAATAAGGGAAATGAGAAGACAAAGAAGGACACAAGAAAATGGTGTGAGTACCATAAAATTCCTTGGCACAATATCGAAGAATGTCGCTCCAAGCAGTCCCTCATGGTCAAGCTGAAGGCTTCCGAATCAGACGTCAATTCTGAATCCAAGTCAAATCCTGAAGGGGGGAATCAGATTATCGATGTTAAACCCATTAATGCCATTGTCGCTACCACCAAAGTCCAGCCAAGCGAACCAGAAGAACCAAAGAAAGGGGAATGCCTATTTCACTCACAGATGTGGATCAAGGGGGATCCGATTCATTTCATTGTTGACAACAGTAGTCATAAGAACCTGATTTCAGCAGAGGTCATCAAGCAGCTAGACCTACCAATGATGCCGCACCTACATCCCTACACCATCGGTTGGCTTCGCCAACGAAGAGATTTATGTGTCAACCAATAGTGTCGACTACCCTACGGCATCAAGCCTTTAAAAGATGACGTATTGTGTGATATTGCTCCCCTTGAAGTTTGTGATGTTCTTTTAGGGCAACCTTATTTGTGGAAGCATCATGTTGTGTATGAGTCTAGACCCCATAGTGTTATTATTACTTTGGGTGGACAATTGTACAGGATCCCAGAGGTAGCGCCGCCTACTGCTATTTCTTTAATCTCTGTTAAGAAATGCAATAAGGTCATTTCACAGACCGAGAAGTTCTTCTTCTTTGTGATCCATGCTCATAGCAAGTAGAAGGTCGTCGCCACATCCATGGCCTCTACACATTGCCTCTCTTTGCAGTAGCAGCAAGTGGATGAGATCGTGGAAGAATACAGAGACCTCTTCTCCTCACCTACAGGGGTATCGACACACTGCCAAGTCAAGCATCCAATTGATCTGACCCCCAGCGCACCTCTATCTAATGGACCAGTCTATCAGCGCTCGCTGATGGAGAAGGATGAAATTAGGACTTAGATTCAAGAGCTTCTTCAAAAGGGGAACATCAGACCTAGATCCTCCCCTTTCGAAATCTCGATTGTACTGGTGCAGAAGAAGGACGAAAATTGGCGACTCTGCATTGATTACAGAGCCTTAAACAAAATCACAGTCAGGAACCGCTACCCCATTCCTAGGATTGATGACCTTCTTGAACAACTCAAGGGGGCCAAGTACTTCAGCAAGATTGACCTAAAGTATGGATACCATGAGGTTCCCATCGAACCAACTGATGTATGGACGACAACCTTCAAGTCTAAAGAAGGTCTTTATGAATGGCTAGTCATGCCCTTTGGCTTAACAAATGCACCAGCCACTTTCATGAGATTGATGGATGATTTATTAAGACCCTTCACCAACTCCTATGTGGTAGTATATTTGGATGACATCCTCATCTTCAGCAGAACGTGGGAGGAGCACATGTGTCATATTCAACAGGTTTTGAGCACTCTGTGGCAGCACAAGCTTTATGCCAACTTGGAAAAATGCTCTTTTGGCATGAACAGGGTCCAATACTTGGGCTACATTGTTGATGAGCATGGGGTACATGTTGACCCAGCTAAGATCCAATTCATCTGTGAATGGACAGCCCCAACCACACTAACCGAACTTCAGAGCTTTTTGGGACTAGCCAACTTCTACCGACGGTTCGTGTTGGGATTCTCCCATATTGCATGGGCCCTCAGCCAGGTGACCAAGGGAGGTGGTAGGGCCAAGTTTGTGTGGGTTGTAATGTCCCTTTCCAAATAGGAGCTCCATAGAGGAGGCTTAATGGTCTAAACCACCCCGTTAGACTATAGTCAGGGCCAGAAAAGGGGTACACAAGGTTACTAGAGGTCAATTCAGTCAAAGGTGTTATGTTCGGAAAGTGACATTGAGCTAAAAATGGTTAAAAGTGATTTTAAGTCATTATGAGCTAAAAATAGAAGTCAATAGTGAATTAGGGTTTTGGAAAGCTATAAGAGAAGATTCAACGACCTAATTCATCATTATGCAAATTATGACTTGTCATTGAGGAGAGAGGCGCATCTTAGGAGAGATAGTTCAGTGGATTCCAGGAGGAAGACACCAGTTAGATGATTTTGGTGTTGAGAGACACACCCTAGTCACCTGAAAGATCACACAGGTCTTCCATTATTCTTCAGTAGCAGTTACGCAAGGTCTAGTAGCAAGGGCGCACTTATCCAGGGTGAGGGCCCAGCTCCTGAGGAGGTTCAGGGAATCGATTTGTCCCATCCAGGGAGAGTTCATAGATTCCCCTCCGAACCAGTTGAGAGGAAGGCAAGGTGCATCTTTTACCTTGTTCCTCGTCAGACTTCAACGAAGGAATCATCTAGGGCACATTTTCTAGACTTGGAAGTGCGACACTTTTGGCGGACACATTCAAGGTTCCCGAGCGAGCATCAGATCAGATTCAGAGAAACCCTTCCGACCCATTTCCCAGTAGACCAAGGTGATCATTTTGAGATACAAATAGGCCGATTCCGATGGTGGAATCACTAGGACACATTTTTCCAGTGAGAGAGGGGCGCATTCCCCCAAGGGGATCCATCCGGGGTCCAGACCCACCAGCAGAGGGGTTGGTCAGTTACCAGGCATGTGAGCTAGAGTAGGGCGCACCATTTGGGACAGTTACAGGTCATTCCGAGAGGTATAGCCACCAGGGAAAACTTTCTAGACTTCCAGTAGTTACCGTATGAGCTACCATAGTTCCATCTCATCCATTGATCCTATAGTGCTCATCTATTATCGAGTATTATCATTTAGTTACCTTATTGTATTCCGGCTAAGATCCTTTTATCTTTTGATCTAGTAGAGTGATTCATTTTATTTATCCGCATTCGACCTTTGTACTCCACAAAGATATCATAATATAAACTTTGCAGTCCTTTGTCGCAATTGTTATTTGTATGATCATTTATATGTTGTAAACGATTAATCCTACAAACACATTAGCAGTGTTTCCTATACTAGCCAAGTC
>JASDQU011311440.1:6318-25059 GCA_032191745.1 Picea mariana
CCCCCACTTGCTTAAAGGTTGAATGGTGGGGGGCCTCCGGAATTCACTTCTGACCGTAGATCCGAGCGCGCAAATCCTGGTCGCCTAAATCCATGCCCCCTTTAAGTCCAACACACCCGAGTCTCATCGACGGATGGACGACTAAGATGACTTCGACGCTTTTTCTAGGAAAATCCCGAAAGGCCCCACCTGTGGCTAGGATCTTGTGCCGCGTGTCCTCAGAGGAACAGTTGAGATGGCTTTTGATGTAAGAAGAGGGCCACCTCCATTATCAGGCTCGCTTGAATTGCTATTGTCGGGAAATTCCCCGTCTGGAAATCGGCACTTACGAGGTCGTGATCCACTTACCTCATGGATTCCTGACTCCCGCTTGATGTCTGATACGTGTCCTGTTGAGATCAACGGCTGGGATTCCCCATCGGAGTTTCGAGACTCAAAGGGTCTCAGCTCTGTCGATCTTTTAAACCTCGATGACTCTAATATCCTGATGACTCCTCCGAGACTCCTCCTCTGTTTGTCAGGGCTTAAACTCTGCGCAATTTCCCGAGATCTAATGGCAGATGGGATTTCGTTGATTTTCTTTGTGAGATCCTGACCGTCCACTTCCTTCTCAACTATCTGCTATGAATGTTGGTCCTTATGCTGCTGCATTTGGGCATTTTGCGTGAAATCTGCAACCTGGGTGCTTCTGCGCCTAATGACAAAAATAATCGCTAACACCGTCTATCCGTTCGCCTACCCGACCTGTCCATTTTAAAAGTGAGAATGTCGGGCGAACCCACTGAGTTAGAGAAGTCCATCGAAGAGGTTCTTAATAAGTTCATGGCTGATAGAGCTATGTATGAAGGAGTACATGCATCATTGACTAGGGGACTGTAGGCTTCCCCTTCCACTAGATGTCGTTCTGACTGTGTTAACCTCGCAACCGAGTAGCGAAATAAGCATCAAGGCGATCTGGCTAATGCGAATCAGATCCTGTCGATATTACCAGAGTATATAATGCCTTTGGCTGGTGCTGTTAACCGCGACAACATCCCACGAGACTATAAATACATTTTGATCACCGCGTACATCCCGAAGGAATATGCATAGTTGGGAGCCAGTTAAGACATATCCCACTACTGAAGAACAATGACTTCAACCTTAGAGATAGAAAGAACTACGCTATGCTCTCACCTCACAGACACTTCACAAAGAAAATTGGGAAGAAGCCTCACCTGGTCTCCCATCCATGGATTAAGGAGCTCTTGTAGTCCACTATACTAAATGTGATGAATATTCCCCATTTTGGCCATCACTAGGAGGTTAATGCTTGCGTTAAACTCCTCTTGTCATGATAGCATGGCGGATACTTGTGGCTCGACTGATGGATTACTATGGATATTATGTTGATCCACTTGATTGCAGGATTGAGAATGAAGGGACTCGATCCTCAACAGTTTTACCCAGGGAAGGCCTCAGACTGCTCCCTAGCACAACCCATCAAGGAGGTTTATGGAGAAGTTGAAAAGGGAAAGCGAGGCTACAAGGTAGCCTCTATCTAGGATGGTGTAGTGTGCCTCGCTTTCCAAATCATAGCTGGCAATATTGTAAGAAAGAATCGCCCTACACAGGTCACCAGGTTCGTGGTGGACCTCGCTGATAAACGTATGGAGGGAATGCAGATGAATTTGGAGAGTTAACCTCGCCAATGAGCTCGAGAAAGAATATCACGAAGCTTAGGATTAGGGATACGAGTTCTAATTTAGCTGGCTACTTGTGTTGATTGCATTTGTCGCTTGGAAAATGCCTAAAGGAGCCACCTTCCCAGAGAATGAACCATCGTAGCCATTGGCCACTAGGTTCTCTACCTTGTGGTACACCAACGACATGTCGAAGAAATGGCAGTAAAACGCTGTGTTCCATGAATATTATCAACAAATGAATGTTTCCATTGAATCATTTTTGCGCATGACACCGTGCACCTTGCACCAGTACAAACCGATAGCCAAGTTCTGCACAGATCGACACTTTATTTATCTCACTGTGTGTAGAGACGAGAGGAAGGAAAAGTTACAGTCATATTACAAGCTGGCAGATGAAGACATGGAGCAGATCATGAAGGAGTGGCCAGAGGAGTTCCTTGTATCAGTCGATGATGTAAAACTCTCCAACACTGACATCATAGGAATCCCCCTCGTCACCCGGGTCGAGCATGCTAGACAATCCAGTTTGAAGAAGAAGAAGAAAAAGGAGGAAGTCTAGAATATAGAGACTGACGAGGAGGACAACACCTTCAAATAAAATGGATCTGGCTTGCTAGGAGGAGGAGATGAAGTAAATGGACAAGGAGGAGGGGGATGAAGGAGAAAAACAAGGAGAAGGTGAAGCTAAACCGCTGAAAGATCCACTGCTAGCAGGCCCTAGTTAGAGGCCATGCTTATAGAGGATGACATCAGTCTAGTACGCGGAGCCATGGAGGATGCATATGAGGATCTCTTGCAGAGATATGGAGCAAAGCAGGAGGAGCTGTATGAGAGGGTCACGAAAGAATCAAAGGAAATGCAACATGCTATTCTATCTGTCCGTGCAGTGCCTACTATGCCCTCTTCGTCACAAATTGCAGAATTGGGGGCTGAGCCCACCCAATTAAGAAGACTTGCAGATGTAACAGAGGCTCGAATTCAGAAAGTACAAGAAGAAAAGGAGAAGGCTACAGAAGCCTTGAAATAGGAGAAAGAGGAAGTCTTAAAGAAACTACAAGTTGCAGGGTACTGTGTAACCGCCTATGAAAATGAGAGAGATGATTTTTGGGCGATGCTCGAGGAGGACAAAGTAAAGATACAAAGAGAAAAGGATCATCTGCTGGGAGAGCAGACTGTGGTCAAAGAAGCGATAAATAAAGCACTTCACTTTGTGCTAAGCTTGGCATGTGGGGAACATGAGTCGGTCGAGGTTCAAGTGGTGAAGCTCACTGAGACCATCCAACAACTTCAAGCGAGGATAATGGAGTTGGAGATCTAAGCAGTACTGAGCACTCCGCAGGAGGTGCACGACCAGAGGGAGGAAGCCTCTAAGAGTGTAGTTGGAAGGATCAGAGCCCTCTCTTCAAAATGAAAACAACTGAGTGATAGAAGCGTGCAGACTTACGAATGCCTCACAAAAGATCTGTAGCTAAGGAAATTGGAATCACAGTTACAGGAGGCGCAACAACAAGCACTGTCAGTACAGGCACAGATGAAGCTACTCACTGTGGTAGAAGGAATGAAGAGATATCAGGAACAACACGCGGTACAACAACATATTACTGCCATACAGGGAAGAGTAATGGAAGTCGCGTAGAAGCTACAACCTGTGCAGGATGAAGCCTGCAAGGTTTTTGAAGAGATTGAAGGACAAGGCTCGCAATTGGACCAAGTGGTTGCGATGGTAGAACAACGCCTGGAAGGGCTTGTTACAGAGTAGATGATCCAAGAGCTCACTGAGTAGGAGGCTCAAGTGAAGCAGAAAGTTGAGGTAGCTCGAGTGAAGCTTAAGGCCTTTGAAGTAGCATTGCCCAGACTTGAGTGACTCGGGACGAGTCACAGGTTAATGTTGGGGGCTTGTTGGCCCTCGACCAAGTTTTGAGGAAATCTTGGTCAGGTTTGACCACTTTTTGGACTTTGATGCAGTGATCGAGGAAGGTGCACCCAGGCAGAGCTGAGATCGTAGATATCACTTGTTTTTCGGGCTATGTGGACCCAATAAGGGGTTCCTTAGGGTTTTTGTAATGGGTTATGGGACTTCGGCCCAGAGGTTTACCCTTGTTTAGGCCTTTTTGTAAAGGATTGTAAAAGTATAAATAAGTAAGATTGTAAGGTAGAAGTAGTCGGAAAAGTGATGTAAGGGACTTAGAGAGCGAAGTCTAAGTGGCTAAGTTCAAGTAGTTCTGAGTGCTTAGTGCAATAGAAAGTGTATGTAAGGCTCTGTGCTTGATAGAGGAGTTGGCTTTGTGCCTTGACCTAATTTTGGGAAGAAGGATCTGGTACTCAGTGCGCAGATCTCCTGTCCTCTGCGAAGCTTGGCTCTGTGGCTTAGTGCACAGGAGCAGATGAATGTAAGAGATTGAAGAACAATAAAGAAGATGAAGTAGTTGGTGGACATAGCCCCACACTGGGGTGAACCACATATATCTTGTGCCTTTGGTGTGCTTTGTGCTATGTTGTGTTTGTCATTTATCTGCTTAGTGATTTTGTTAGTATGTATAATGGATAGATCAGATGTTGCTTAGTGATTACTTGTGCTTTATAAATGAATGCTAGATCTAACTCATTTCTATGTGCTAAGTGCTCAAAGTACTTAATCTTTACTGTTACTGCACCGATCTATCTTACGCTTTTGTTCTGCAATGTTAATGAAGCTAATGAGTTAATGAATATCATCTTGTAATGTTATTAAAGTCCTTGGCAAAGTGTTGTTATCACAGATCTGTGTCCCAACTTGGTTACAGACACCTGGGTCCTGTAACCCCTCCCGCCTCTACCTTGGGTGAGACTTCGCCTGCTTTGCAGGTGTTGCTGGAAAGGCCGGTAGTTAAGATTTTGTTGATGAGCTATTGAAACGTTGAACCATGGGTCTACCCCTATGCCAACACTACTTCAAAAATTTGGAAATTTCCCTTGTTAAAACTTTTTATAAATATTGTCATGTTATTTTAAACATCACCGATTACATTTTACAATTTCTTTATTAAAAACTTAGTTAAATTCCTTCATTAGTTGCAGTGTATATAGACTTTACATGTAATTATATTTTATAATTACAAAACATCATAGTGACGATATAAATATTATAGTGTGACAAATATTGTTTTCCATATGTAACTTCGATTTTAGTAGACTTAAGCATATTCGTAAAGTAGCATAAGTACTCTTGTTGCATAGTGTCATAAGTTAGCTTTAATTGACAAGAAAATAGTAAAGGCTTGTAACTAAAAGCCACTAAAGCACGACTTTAAAAGTCACATGTCGGGGCATATTAAGTCCATATGCATTATAGATATAGTTGACTAGATTATTAAGTCTACACGCGTTATACATATCACTGATGAGATTTGAAAAGTTTGGTTAAACTAAAAGAGTGTGATTTGAAAAGTTGAGATACAATGTTTTTCAACCATTTGATTTTATAAATGATCAACACCTTGGTGATCATTTTAAAATTGGTCTCTTGTGGATTGAACATTTCATTCCCAGTTCATACATAAAAACCGATTTGTTTTCAATAACACTTTGGTAAATTGTGTTAAAACGATTTTTTAATTATTATATTTATTATTAACTTCAAAGATTTAATAATAAATTATGTTTAATAAACAAAATTTAAATCCATTTTAAACATTACAATCCCACTCCCATTCCCATTCAAAGTGAGAATTAAAATGAAACATGAATAATGAATTGTGTCCATTTAACAAAATTTAAATCCATTTAAAACACTACAATCTCATTTAAATACAAATTTGCTCATAAACTTGGTATGTTATTTATAGAAAATTTCATTTAGAATGAAAAGTAATTTAGAATGAAAAGTAATGTATATTCAGTATTAACATTGTACATTGAATTGAAGTCATTATTTATTAATATATTTTAATTATTTATTTTCCCAATTTCATAAATTTTGAAATTTTCCCAACTCTAAATCTTTGCAATGAGTTGGAATTATCGATTATCGAGAGAGAAATCTCTTTTAAATATAACTCCCTTGCATCTTGCTCAATAACACTCAACGAACTGCTAAAAAAAGGTGAAATAATGTAAAGCAAATCTTCGTCCATGCAAAACATTGTCATAAAATAATCGAAAAATTTAATGATTAGGAAAACACAAACCCAATAAATGGAAAGTGCAAGTAATAAACTTGCTATGAATAAAATCAATTTCATGAAGTGCCACAGTGTTGAATTAAATACGATCCACGTAATACAACCAAGTGTTGTATGGCAGCGGAGTCCCTGCCAGGTTGGGATGAGAGTAAATGTGAGGTAGTAAAGACATGTGGGTAGAAAGTTAAAGTAGATGTGGTTTGCATGTAGAACATAGTAAAGTAAATATATAGTTATATATATATGAAATATGTACTTTTATACATACGAAATATGTACTTGTATAAAGTATATATTTAGATTTATACATACGAAATTTGTACTTTTATAAAGTATGGGGATGAGATTTTATAGAGTATGCACGAAGCCCTCATTGCATACTTAGCCAGTTTTTGGATCGCGGGTTCTCGGGGTGGCGGGTTCAAAGTTGGGCCTCTTATGTTCCGTGGCCTACAAATAGGACCGACAGTTCCGCGATATACAAAATGACAGGTGGAGTGGAGGACTATATAAATTTATCGGAAATTAATAATGCCAGTTATACAATAGAATAGTAATAAGGTCTGTTACATAGGTCCGTGGAGAAAAACACTAAAAAATTAGCATTGTCGAACTATTTTGCTTTAAAACTAAGGCTTCTCTTGGAAAAAAAAGATATAGCATTGTCGAATTGGTTTTCTTTGCACACGTTTTACAGAGCATGGACGGAGCGGCCATTCCATACTTAGCCAGTTTTTGGATCGCGGGTTCTTGGGCTGTCGGTTTCAAAAATGGGCCTCTGTTGTTCCGTGCCCTATACAAATTGAAAATCGAGCTTGCAAACTATACAAACTTATTATAAAATAAATAGTGTATGTTACATATCTCTGGAAATTACATCAACATTTAAAACATCAACGTCGTTGAAGACCAAAAAATTAGCACACAATAGGAATTTTGCATCCAACAATTCCGTCATATACATGAGACAGTAATTTATAGAAGATTATAACATTGTACGAAGATTTATAGTAATTTGTATAATGCTATAAAACTTCATACATTTTGTACTGAACAATTACGGAGTTGCGGGTTGGTGGAGTTCCTGGTTCACACTTTTCATGTCCAGTGTGTTACGTGATATACATTTTGCATGAAAGACTTCCGTCATATACATTTTGCAGCGAACAATTCCATGATATACATGACATAGAGCAATTTATAGAATATTATAACGTTGTATGGAGATTTAAAGTAATTCATATAATGCTATAACATGTCTTAGTTAATGAATAGTATAAGCAATTTTTTAAATTTTATTCAATGTTTTTTTTTTATAATTAAGATTGTATAAAAGTTTGTCAAAATGAAGGAGTACAGAGAATTTCCATGGTTTCAAGCTGTAAATACTGAGCTGCCCTGAGGGAAAACCAGCTCAGCCAGCCAAACCGCTTCATAACTTAAGTGTAGATTGTCACTGATACAAAAAGAGTTCAAAATTATGGCCTGTAAGGGTGGGTGCTATAACTGTGGAAAGTGTAGATAGCCTAATTATAATAACCATGGACAAATGCATGAAAGGTTTGCATGCACATGAAAAAACAATAGAAAAATCCAACAGAGATCACTGGTATGGGATGTAGTGCGGCGACGCGACCATGTAGAAGGCACGAAATGTCGTGTCCCCGAGCGGAGGCAGCTCCTTCTAGACTGGTGTGCGGTCCAGTTGCATAGCATTCTCCGTCTTTGATTGCATGTGCTCTTCCTTCTGGATGTCCTCCAGGCGTGATGTAAGCCTCTGGTCCTCGCAGTCTGCGTCTGCGTGGACCAAATTTTCCAGTGGAAACACTGGTGCCGAGGTTGCTGCTGCTTGGGATGTTGTTGATTGGGCTGCCTCTGGTGTGAGGAGATGAGCACCTTGTAACACGGAGAGAAACTGCAGGAGTCGAGAGGCTTTGTCGTCCAGGCTCTGTAGGTGGAACCGGAGGTCGTCCATGTCTTGACATAGGTCGAATACCAGGCTCTGCACCAGTGCAAGGCTTGTTTGCCACTCGCATTCTGGGTCAGTGTTGGAACCTGCTCGAGATTGGGGTTGCCGTCGCAAATTTTGACTGGCTTCTGGACCATCCATCTGAAATTGGGTGTCGTGAAGCTGGTCCTGAAGCGACTGGGTGGCCAGAGAGTTGGGAGGGGTCAAAGGGCCTGGGTGTGAAACAAATGCAGAATTGGCTAAAGGTATTGGGTTTTTGTTCAGTGAGGCCCTTGAGCAGTCCAACTCCATTTTGTTGGCAAGGGACGCAGGAAGGGGCAGGAGATATGCGGGAATTTGAGTCGAATGCGCCAGGGAGGAGGACGAGGATAACAGGGAGGGAGTAGGCGGGGGACGCAGGACCAGGCAGGGTCAGTTTGGCTGGCAGGCTGGTCGACCTTTGGAATTCATTCGTAGCCGAGGCATCTCCGGGACAATGGGAGAGAGAAAACGCGGCAAGAATAGAGCAGGGAAGGACAGATGCAGAGCAGGGAAAGGCTGGGCAAGAAGTCGAGCTTTGAGAAGAAAAAGCAGGAAAGAATGAGCTATCTGGACCCGCTGGAGAAATTGAAATAGATCGGGTAGCTGGTGAGGTTCCATAAATGGCCACACGTGTAGAGTAAAGGCCCAATGAGGGGGATGGTTCGTCGAAAGGATGTGAAGGCAGAGCAGGGTGCATTGAGAGTAATGGCGCCATGCCTCGAGCGAGCTGAAATTGAACTGATTAGGCAGTTGGGAGTGAGTGGCACGCGGATGTCACATTGCTGGTGCCACAGAGTATCACTCCTGGCTGCTCCACTCGATGCGTGTGCTCTACTAGCAACCCATCCGCAAGAAAGGGAATAAATGCGAAGGAGTACAGACACGTGGGCAAGAAGCTAAATTACATGGGTACATGGGCAAAAAACTGGGGAAAATAGTGGTAATGTGGGTTACATAGGTTTCTTGACAAAAAACAACAAAAAAAATTAGCATTCCTGCACATAATAGAAATAGAAATTTATGAAATGAAACGTTCCTGAATAACATAATTTATACATACAAAATATGTAATTTTACAAGGAGGAGTCTTGATTCAATAGTTAGTGAGATTTTGGATGGCGGCTTCTCGGGATGTTTCTGTTCTTCCGTGCTCTACAAAAAGCAGGGATAGTTCCACGATTTACAAATTGACAATCAGAGTTGTAGACTATTAGAATATTAGGGCATGGTGTCCAAAACATTTATCATTTCTGAAGTATTATTCTTTAGATATTCTTTTCATACAACCGTGGAAAAAATACACAGAAATAGTAGTAATGCGCTGGTGCGCTAAAATTCAGGCTTTGTAGTTCCGTGGCCTACAAATTGCACCTAGAGTTTCACGACATACAATTTGACAATTGGAGTTGTGGACTATTTGATATTTAAGGGTGTACGTATGTTACAAAGAAGAACTTATAGATACCAAATATGTAATTTGATTAAGTAGATATATAGACCATTGTGGTTGTCGGGCTGGCAGGCTGAAAATTGTGCTCCCATAGGTTCATGGAAAAACGCATAAAAAGACTACCAATACCGAATTAGTTTTCTTTAAAATAAAGGCACAGGAGCTTCATTCCGGGTTGTCGGGGTGGTGGGTTGAAAATTGGGCTACTGTTGTTCCGTTGTCTACAAATAGCACCGAGAGTTCTGTGAAATACAAATTGAGAAGCGATTTTGCGGACTGTTTGAATTTTTGGATCATGGGTTGTCGGGCTGAAAATTGGTTTTATGTTGTTCCGTGGCCTACAAATAGCATTGAGAGTTCTGCGATATACAAATTGACAAGCGGTCTTGCAGAGTATTTGAAATTTTGGATCGCGGGTTCTCGGGCTAGGGGGCTGAAAATTGGCCTTGTGTTGTTCCATGGCCTACAAAAATCAAATATGTAATTTGATGAAGTAGATATATAGAGCATGCACAAAAGCTTCATTCTGGGTTGTCGGGATTGCGGGCTGAAAATTGGGCTTCTGTTGTTCCATGGCCTACAAATATCACCGATAGTTCTGTGATATACAAATTGACATGCTGCTTTGAGGACTAGAATTTTTGAATGGTGGGTTCTCAGTCTGGCGGGATGAAAATTGGGCTTCTGTTGTTCTGTGGCCTACAAATAGTCCATAGAGTTCCGCGATATACAAATTGACAAACGAACTTGTGGACTATTTGAAATTGAAGGCCCTCGTGTCGAACAAGTTTAGCATTTCCGAATTAGTTTTCCTTTTTACATATGCTGCTGGAGTAAAAAATAAATAATTAGTACTGACGTCTGTTACATAGGCTGGTGGAGAAAAGTATGAAACAAATATGATTCTCGAATTAGTTTTCTTTAAAAAAGAGGCTTCTCGACTTAGGCATTTTTTCGATCGTGGTTCTTGGGCTGGGGACCTGAAAAATGCGCTTCTGTTCTTCCGTGTCCTACAAATAGCACCAACAGTTTCGCGACATACAAATTGAGAATCGGACTTGCGGAGTATTTGAATTTTAAGGAGCTCGTGTCCCAAAAATTCAGCATTCACGAATTAGTTTTCTTTACATAGGTTTTACATACGCTGGTGGAAAATAGGGCAAAAAGTATAGTATCAGTGTCTGTTACATAGGGCGGTGGGCAGGAGGACAAAATAAATAGCATTCCCAAATTAGTTTTCTTTAAAACAGGGGCTCCTTGACACAAGAAATTGAAATTTATGAAATTATAGGTTCCTAGAGACCATAAAATATAGATAGCAAATACGCAATTTTTTAAAGAAGACATTTACTTTTATAGATACGAAATATGTACTTTCATAAAGTATGGGGATGAGATTTTATAGAACAACGATGGAGCCCTCATTACATGTCCTACAAAGAGTAAGTAGAGATACGCGGTGTACAAATTGAGAAGCGGGCTTGCAGACTATTTTAATTTTAAGGGCCTTTGTGACAAACATTGTGCAAGACATGTTGCAAAGATGCAAGAAATGACAGTCTCTTTACGTTTGAGTAGAAAGAAAGTAGTGAACACAATTTTACGACATTTATATAAAAAAATAATAAAGTGTGTTACATATTGTTGAAAATTTAAAGAAACACACACACACACACACACACACACACACACACACACACACACACACATAAGTGAAATCTGATATCTGAAATTTGAGTAAGTGATTTATATCATAGTCCATTCTGAAAATGAAAAATCTAGGAACACATAAAAGCAGGAGGAAAACTTGCCTTCCCGAATTAGAGCATAGAAGGAACCCTCATTCCATACTTAGCCAGTTTTTGGATTGCAAGTTCTCGAGATGGGGACCTTAAAAGCGGGTTTCTGTTGTTCCATGACCTTCAAATAGCACCGATAGTTCCGTGATGTACAAATTGATAATGGGGCTTGCAGACTATTTGAATTTCAAGGGGCTCGTGTCCCAAAAATTTGACATTCGGGAATTACTTTTCTTTACAAAGGTTTTACACACAGTGGTGGGAAAATGTACAAAAAATATAGTACCAATGTCTGTTACATAGGGTGGTGGACAGGAGGACCAAAAAAATAGCACTCCTGAATTAGTTTTCTTTAAAACAGGGGCTCGTGGATACAAGAAATTGGAATGTATCAAACTATAGGTTCCTAGAGAGCATAAATTGTACATAGCAAAAACGTAATTTTTTAAAGTAGATATTTACTTTTATACATATGAAATATGTAATTTTATAGAGCATGTACGGAGCCCTCATTCTATATAGTGTGACGGAGCCCAAATTACATACTTAGGCAGTTTTTGGAGCGCAAGTTGTCGAGCTGGTGGGCTGAAAATTGGAAAAAAATGAAACGTGTTACATATTCCTGGAAATTTAAAGAAACATATATATGTGTGAAATATGATATGTCGAATTTGAGTGAGTGATTTATGTCATACTTTATTTTGAAAAAGAAAAAAAGAGAATAGAGATAAAATAAATAGAATGACTTCACATTCAACATAGTTGAAGATAAAAAATACAGGAAGACACAAATATATAAGGAGACAAAAGAATAGTTTTATTTGGAATATATGAAAAAAAATAGTTTGTTACATATCCCTGGAAATGTAAATGCGTTTGTCATATAGACTGGGATTGAGGCTCCCACGGACCATAACAAAAATATGTACAAGAAATAGGAGTGTGGAAAGAAGTTGGGCATGCTAGAATGTAATACCTGAAAAGTAGAAATGGGAAGATCAGTTTTTGCCTATAGATTTCTACTCAGAAAAGGAATAACTGGATTGATAAAGAAAGGACTATCACTATACACTTACAGGGATGGTACGTTAAGTAATTTTTGTGTTTGGTTGGTCATGCCTTTCCCTGTTGGTTTTTGTGGGTAGCCCGCTTCAATAACTGGATTGATACACATAGGATTTATGCAATTGCCTGTTGGATTTCATGGATGATCCACTTCAAGTCCTCTACAATATAGCTTCTCAAGGGGGCGACGTTGATGTCATTGCATATTCGAATGTTGAAAACTTCATTTTCTAATTCGCTTAGATCAATTGAAAGTTTACACAGACCTTCATGAATGTCTCCATTCTGTAGCAAATACCCGACTAGCCAGTTGTCCACGTCTTCTTCATCATATTCAACAATTCTGTAAAAGTTTTCTAAAGACAAGGCCTTCAAATTATCAACTTGTTGATCAAAAGCTTGCTTGGTTAACGTCAGAGAGTTGAGGATTAAGCTGGGGTCCTGGAAGCCGTTTGTCTTTCCTGCTAAGTCTATTTTGGTGAGCTTTGTGAATAATGTTTCTTTCTTTGATATTGCTTGCTCATACGATTGCACGATTAGGTACAGGTTCTTCACTTTCTTTTTCCAGCATGCTTCTAATTGAGTGAGCCCTTTTTTGGATGGGAGATCATGTTGTCTTCTTCTCGTCTCTGGCATGTTGTTGACATGAAAGGCGAAAGGGATGATCAAGTGCACATATAAAGTTTCTTCATTCATTAAATCCGTCTGCAGAAGTAGGAGTAAGTTATGTGCTCTGCTCCCCAGGGAATCCATATTCTGTGATGTTTCCTAGGCCTTGGCAATCAATTCTATTATTTCGTTGATATTTTTCTCCACATATCCTCTATAGGATGCGAGGAAGCTAGAGGACCCTTTTATATTTGTTGCAAGGGTGCACGTAGTTGCAAGCATGACTATTTCCAAGGAACTCCCAAGCAATGGCATAGGAAACAAAGCTTCCTCTAATTCTTTAATCCGGTTCTTTAGTCTGGAATTTTCGGCTTCAATGACTCCAACAGAATCATGAAGAGCATCTCTGGTTGCCCTGTGAAGTTAAGAGATTTTGGATGCGTGCATATTGGCAAGGTCAATTTCTGAACGATGTTTTCTTTTCTTATTTTTTACATCTCTTTTTTCAATGATTAATTCTTTTGATTCGGTTTCAAAAACAATGCTTTGGAATACGAAGGATTCATCTTCGTAAAAAATTTCGGTACCAACCATGTCCATTGAGCAGGCATGTTGAATTGTGTGTGTGGGCTGATCAAGGTTGCATAATATGCTTTCCAGATCAGCGTCAAGATCCATGTTTTGAAGATAAATTTCGGGCTGCTCTGCCTCCCCTACAATTTTTTTTCCGTTCTTCTGCACGGGAAGATCTTGAGGAAGATGTTCACTGTATCTCTACAAAACTGTTGTGGAGCTACTGGAAGTAGTTTATCAAAAGATTGGCTGGCTCCAGACGCTACATGAAATGAAGAAATGGAGGGGACAATATAACCCCCCGCAAACATTGCTTCAATGCGTGCGAATGGAAAATATCCTCATTAATGACAATATCTATGCGTGTTGTATGGTGACCTGTTAAAAGTAAAGTGTAGTTATTGCAAACTTAGAAGTGTGAAGGTGAGGGTTACGGTGAAGAACATTTAAGGATAGGAGGTTTCATGAACGAACGAAGCTGGCGGCGTGCGAATGACATTGCATGGTATTTGAAATTAAGACTGAGAAGTGATTGGAGGTTTCGTGAAGAAAGCAAGCTGGTGGTGTGTGAATGACATTCCATGGAATTTGAAATTAAAACTGGGAAGGGAGAAGAAAATGCTTCGCAAAAATTGCATTAATGGCAAAACTTCTCGAGCCTTGCGTGCATTAATGAAAACTTAGATGGTAGCTGCACGATGACCTGTTATCATTAAAGATTTAGAAAGAAGACATGCATACACACATATATATATAAACCATATTTTTTATCATGCACACATGCGAAGGTAACGGCCACGGGGAAGAGAAAACAAGGAAGGAATGGCCAATTCTGAAAGTGCATGGTTCGAGATCGTGGGTTCTCGGGTGGGTAGGTTCAAAAGAAAGCCCTTATTGTTTGGTGTTCTACAAGTAGCACACAAAGTTTTGCGATATACAAATTGAGAAGCGGACTTGCGGCCTGGCTGAGATTTGATAGACCATCTACAGTTTCTGGATCGTGGGTTCTCGGGCTGGCATGGTAAAAAATGACGCTCTATTGTTCGGTGCCTTGAAAATATATTATGATAATAAATTGAGAAGAGGATTTGCGAGGTGACTACCTCAACATTCTACTCCAGGGCTGGTGGGCTCCCACAAATGAGAAATACATATTTTCGGGCTATACATTGGGCTAATTTTTTCCATATAGAAATTGGGTTCTCGGGCTGGTGGGTTCAAAATTGCATAAGCAAAGCAAAGGGCTCCGTTCGACTCCCACTGCACATTTCATAATTCATGTGCAACACCAAGTCTGTGATTACCAGATCAATGTGTGTAGAAACGAGGAAAAAGTAAATATGTGCCTTTATAAAATATGGACATGAGATTTTATAGATCGTGTACTGATATCACATTCCATATTTGCGGGTTCTCGGACGGGAGGGGTCAAAAAATAGGCCTCTATTGTTCCATGTTTTACAAATAGCACATACAGTTCTGTTGGTAGCCAATTCGATTTTTTCTATTGTCCTATAAGCTGCCTACACCTTTGTCTTATGAACTTCAAATTGTCGTCGCATTTTTCAAATAGATGATATTTTCATTTCTTGCGACACTTGCATTTTGTCTCCATTAAGTTTTCACGACTGTAAGCGTGAAAACTTCTCCTTTCGAGGTCACATTTCGATCGCTATCTGAACTGTCGTCATCTTTTTATTGATATTTTTCATGGCACTTACCTTTGGTTTATCGTTATGTGACTGAAAATATTTGTGAACTATGCTCATTTGGACATTCTTACTTTGATTGCGTAAAACTTATGAGGCATTGAGCATATAGATTTATATTTTTTGTGACTTGCCTAGTTATTGAATTGCATAGGGGTCATAATTTATTTTTGTTTTTATATATAAACGATCCTTATGATAATCTTTTTATGGCTCTTGGCTTGTAAGTTTTATAAGTGGCAATTGGCACAATGGTTTAAATTTTTTTATTAAAACATTTATGCAATGGCGCATGGTTAACACCCAGTGTTGGTTTCACGTTGGATGACAATGGTTTGAAAAACTATGGTTAATGGCACGTTGGCATATCACTAACCATTTGATTCTTTGGTTGGCAAACGATTGGTTTTTGAACTATGATATGATTGTTTGAACAGAGGTTGAACTTGGCGGTTGTACTTTACCATAACTATTATGCATGGCGGTGAATAACTCCACCACCCTCGCATGCGCACATTAATGCTTCCCCTTTGATCGTTCATTGCTGTTAGACCAAATGACTATGCTCCTGTGCATTGGTAATTTCGAACCAAACCCTTACCATGTGCTCGCACCATGGCCCCTGTCGTCCGAGCTAAACCCAATGGCAGTCAGGCTCTGTTGATGTTTGACAGTGCCCGCAGCGACCTCAAGGACAATGGGTGGCTTCCGTTTATACAAAAATTCGAGAGTTTTAACCTCTGCGTAGCTCGACAATTTGAATTAACCTTTGATGGCTGTCGAGCCAAAGTCAGTGATGTTCAATTGGAAATTGACGAGCAGTTTATCAGTCTTGCTACGGGTTTTCCTGCCACTGGACAACGATGGTCCAAGAACTGCAAAGTAGAGGAGGTCCCTTGGACACTACTCTTCCAGTCGCGTAAAGTTATCTCATGTGATAAAGGTTTGCCCGTGACCATGCTTAAACAACGTTGGCATGATTTATTGATGATAATCAAATAGTTTATCACCTGCGAAGGTCGGTACGGGTTTGTTTTCTTACACCACCTTCGTTTGCTTATGGTTTTTATGGGTTATCAGCTCAATATGCCCTATTATTTGCATAGAAGCCTGTTTAAAATGTCAAAGAAGTACAAAAGGAACCAGGCTGATAGTAGCCTTTTTCATTATAGGATGGTTAAGATTAATGTGGTCTGTCATTTGGGTCTACGTGAGATTGTTGGAGCAATTTCCTTGCTCGAAATGATTTTGAGGATTCGAACCCTCCACAGGTTGACAAACCTGTGGTGAGTGAGGACAAGGCTGTACCCATAGTACCCTACAACATCCTTCTACCTAAACCCTTGGCCGACTCACCTATCGACCTACCCCACTCTGTGACTAAGGGTGTTGAAACTGTTAAGCCTATGGGTAAAAAGCTGAAGGCGAAACCCACTGTAAACGCCAAAGGCAAAAAGAATGCCCGTTTGATTTCACGAATGGCAAGAAATAAACCAAAACCTCCTGTCGATCCAAACCCTATCGTGTTGAGTGAGGACTTCTATTTGGAAGTGAAGTGTTTCTTGGCTGGCGAATACCCCTATTCGGAAGGTTTGTGTGCCGAACCCTCGTATGACTTTGTGTCAAACCTACCCCCTTGCCTTCAAAATGACCCTAACTACCCAGGCATTAAGCTGCCTTGTGAAGCCCCCGGTCATTCATCCAAACCCTCTCCTGCTTTGTCAAAACCTACAGTGCCACCCTGTGATCAATGCAGCTCGTGGTTAGAGAGGTATTATCTTGATGTTCCAATTCTACAGTCCAGAATTAAATCTTTGGAGGACCAAGTTGCACTGCTTACCAGTCAAAAGGCTAAGTTACAAGCCGCTGATAAAAAACAAAGGACGACAGGCTCTATCTTGTTTTAAAATGTGGAATCAGCTACAGCTGTGGTGAATTCTAAGTTGGCATGATTGAACAGCCTTTGTCATCACACAGGTATATTTTATCACTTGTTTATATAACGAATTCGAATTCGGTTTTGAATAGCTCTGTTTATAGCATTGATTTGCTCTATTACATTGTATGCATTCTATACATAGCTATGCTTTGACTAAATGGAAGATCGTTTTCCTAGTTTAGTTTCGATTGGATTTTAATCGATTTGATTGATCTTGGTGTGGATTTGAGTTGTTTGATTTAGCTAAAATGGATGCTCTGTTGTCAATTGAAGTAATTTGTATCTATTCTAGACAGAATATGTTTCTCATATTCAATTCTGAACACAATCACATTTCGATTCGATTTCGTTATATGCTATGATTAGAAATGATTTTGATAAGGTTAATTGTTACGGTTTGTTGTGTCATATGATTTTCAAAGAACAGGATTTCAATTCGGATCGTTTCAAATGTAACTCTGTACAAACACACCCAAATCGTGAATAGATTCACTTCATAACGACCATGCTAAAACTCAGCCGGTTAATTCACATTGGTTTACTGTTAGCTCGACCATGTTGTCAGTTGGATTCGTAATGGCAATGGATACTCCGTTTGATTTTGATTTGTAAACGAGATTGGATTCACGATTTATTTCTATAATTAAACTCTATCATGAGTTGTTTCGATTGTTCGCCCAGCTCACAATTATCGCTTCTGTTGATTCTGTTAAGATTGCGATCACAATTAATTGATCCTGTCTGTTGATTGTGCAAAGATCAATCACAAATTTGGTTGGGTTGATGCTGTTACGTATGGTTTTGTTTACACATAATTGAAACAGTCTTTACATCTGTGTATTCGATTAAACGATATGAATCTTTTGTTATATCATTGTAAATATAACGAGAGGAAAATGGTTGTGTTGGATTAGATCGTATCACATACGATATGACTCATTATCGATTTAAATTGGATATGAAACAGTCTTGTTACTGTTCGACCCGATTTTATGGTAACAGTAAAACAGAGTATTCTCACCCCTGTTTTCGATTGAATCACTTTTGATTATGTTTAATGTTGAAAGATAAAATCATTTGAATCTTAAGTGATTTGTTTTAAATGATCATTGAAAGAAAATTAGTTTTAATTCTTTTAAAAGATTTGATTTGATTTCAATTCTGATCCTGTATGTTATTTTAGACTAGCTACAGAATCAAAAGATTCTGTAGCTAAGTCTGTAGGATTAGATTTTTATTGTTTTGCTAATAAAATATCTTTCTAATTTGTTATTTTTGGTCTATTGCAGATGAATTCGAAATTGCAGTGGATTTGATGAGCAGTTAGAGGATATTTGAAATGTTTTGATTTCATTTTAGTTTCCTAGTTTAGTTGATTTTGGGAATATCTTCCCAGATTATGTAAACAGTTTGATACTATCCACATGGAGGTTTTACCCTGTGTGAAGACTTATATATACTTATTATTTTTTGTAATAATGATCATCATTCGTGGGAGAACAAGGATATGGAATTTTAATACAGAGTGAGTCATAATTTGATGTTTTGTTACAGCTTTAGTTTCTCATGATATCAATATTTTGTTTCATGTTATGTATATCAATTTGTATTTGGTTAATGACTACTTTAGCTATCTTAATCTTTTGCAAATGATATAATTTAATCACTATAATCCATATCTGATTTCTTCCAAGCATTTAAAAAACATAGCAATTGCTTAATTCAGTTTGTGAATGGCAGATTTCTCTTCTTCATAAGTTGG
>JASDQU011311445.1:7860-20223 GCA_032191745.1 Picea mariana
GCTACCATATTTCCAATCCAAGGAAATAATGAAGAAAGCCCAAATCCTTCATCTCAAACTCCTTTGCAAGGTCCTCCTTGCATGAGTGTATCAGCTGCTCATCACCAGTCAGTCTTAAATCATCAACATAAAGAACAATGATTAAAACCTTACCCTCCATCACAATTTGGTATAGGTTTGCATCCACTTCACTTTTGGTGAAGCCCAGTCCAGTGAAATAACTGTTTATTTGAGTGTACCAAGCACGAGGTTCTTTATTCAACCCATATAGTGCTCTCTTGAGTCTACACACATGCGACTCCCTGTCAAAGGTCTCAAAACCTTCTTTCTACTCAATGTACACTTCTTCCTCAATGATCCTGTTGAGAAACACAGTTTTTACATCCATCTAATGAATGCGCTAGCCCATCTGCACCGAGAGTGCAAAGATGGATCTTATGGAAGAGTACCTTGCGATAGGTGCAAAGGTCTCATCATAATCTATCCCCTCGATCTGTGAGAATCCCCGAGCCACAAACCTGGCCTTTTATTTCTCAACACTCCCATGAGCAGCTTGCTTTACCTTGTAGATCCATCTCGAACCTACCACTGATTTGTCAACCGATTTTGGGACAATTTCCCATGCACTTTTTTTGACAATGGAGTCATACTCCTCTACCATAGCATCTACCCAAATGGGATCCTGCACTACTTCTTGAAAGGAAGATGGTTCAATCACAATAAATTTTCTCATGAGATCCATGTATATAGTAAATCGATCAGGAGACTGTCTTTGTCTGCGCTGTGACTACATTCTGTGCAGCATCTAGTCTCAATATATCAGCTTCCGTGATTTTCTTTCTGCCATTTCTGATGGATGGTTCTGCTTGAGTGGATTCCTCCACTCCATGAATCTCCTCACGTGGATGATCCACATCTTGAGACTCATCATTGGGAACCAACAGTTCCTCTTCTGCATGCAATTCTAGCTCCCTCTCAAGTGACAACCACATGGCTTTGCCCTCATCAAATCTTATATCCCGTCGCATAGCAGTCATCCTACTGTTAGGAAAATACACACGATAATTATGGAGTGTTTCTGTGTACCCCACAAATATCCCAACTTCAGCAGTCGGTTCCAGCTTCTTCCTGGCATCCTTGGTCACATGCACATAAACATATGAGCCAAAAATCTTAAAATGAGAAACATCAGGTTTCTTACTAGTGAAAGCTTCTTCAGGTGTACTCGTGCCCAGTACTCTATGAGGACAACGATTTTTCACATAAACCGCAGTATTGCATGCTTCCACCCACAAATGCATTCGTAGGCCTTGATCATGCAACATCGCTCATGTTGCACCCACAATCATTCTGTTCTTCCTCTCTGTGACCCCATTTTGCTGTGGGTTATGAGGCGCTATGAGTTCTCTTCGAATTCCTTCTTTGCTGCAAAAGTCTTTGAATTTGTTAGAGATGTATTATCCACCATTATCGCTCCTTAGAGCCTTCACTTGCTTCTCTGACTCTTTCTCCACCAATGCTTTAAACTCACAGAACTTTGAGAAATTTTTATCCTTATTTTGCATGAAGTAGATCCAACATTTATGAGAAAATTCATCAACAAAAATAACATAATACCTATGTTTTGTTGTTGAATCAACCGATAATGGTCCACACACGTTTGTGTGAATTCTCTCCAAGATCACCGAAGCACGATTCTCCTTTTCATGAAAGGTGGACTTTACATACTTCCCCATGGTGCAACCCTTGCACTGATCTAACTGAGCAAGTGTTCCCATTGGAAGTCCAGTAGATAGTTGTTGGATGATCTTCAAGGCTCCATGATGAATATTGCCCAATCGCCTGTGCCATAATTCGCCCTTGTCCTAGATCACCACCTTTTTTTTCCTTGCCCATCATGGCAGTGCAGCCATCTACCTCCAACATGTAGATATTCTTAACTTGAATCCCTATCTTATTGACATGACCCATTGCTTTATGTCGCAGGAAATCTTTTCCATCACTGAAAACAACGTCATAGCCTGTGTCCTCCAACATTGCGACTGAGACCAGTTTTTTCTTCAAACCTAGAACATGCATCACATTTTTCAATTGAAATTTTTTACCTGAATCCCTCTAAAAGGTAATGGTACCAATGCTATTCACACTATATCATCCATCGTTGCCCATATCAATATGCATTCTGAGATATTTCTCCTCCAAGTCACTGAAAGACTCTCTATCTCCCGTCATGTGCAAGGAAGCGCCACTATCCAAATACCACACCGATCCCGATGCACTTGATGCCATGCATGCGATCAAAGAGAAGTCAAGTTCAAATTGTGAGGCAAGGGCCTCACCAGTTGCATCTCCAACAACCTTCTTGTTCTTCCTCTTCTGCGGATAGTTAGTAGTGAGATGCCCATGTTCGTGATAGTGAAAACACTTCACTTTGGACAAATCTAGCTTCTTGACTTTAGGCTCGAATTTTGAATGGAATTTCTTCCACTTTCCTCTCCTTGCCTTAGTAGCCAAATCACAATCATATTCATCATCACGCTTTGATGAAGATCCATCTCTGGTGTTCTGCCTGAACTCCTCCTGCATTAGATCTGACCATAGTCATTCCCAATCTGGCAATTTTTCCCTTCCATTGACAGAGTCTTGATAACTGTGCCAACTCATGGGAAGTCCTAGGAGAACCAAGCTCACCAAATCATCATCAACGACTGTTATTCCCACACTCCCCAGCTCATCCCAACATTGGACAAACTTCGTGAGATATTTTGGAATGGAGTCGCCCTTTTCCATCTTGATCTTCTTGAGTTTATCTTTGAGTACCAATTTCCTATGGTCACTAATGTTTTGGAACAGGTCCGTCAAAACCTTCCACATTGCATGTGGTGTGGCTTTCCCATGGAGGCTTGAGACAATGTGGTCTCGTACTCCCTCCAACAGGATCCTCCTTTCCTTTGCCACTTTCTTTTTCCATGCATCAAGATTTGTAGTGTCTGTAGCAGCTGGCTTAGGAACATCTTTGTCAATGAATTCCTTCAAGCCATTGTCTTAAAGTACTGCCTCCATCATGTCCTTCCAAGAAATGTAGTTTGAGCTGCCCTCGAGTGCATACTCCAACCTCAAGCCATTGAAATCCATGTCGCTCTTGAATCAACTTCAGCACCAAGAAAAGTCTTTCTGCAAATTTGAATTCTATCTAATCACAAACTCAGCTTCTGCAATCCCTCTTGCTCATTCCAGTCTCACACTAAACCCCCGCCACCGCTTCTTACCCAGCCTGCGAACCTTACAAGTGTTTCCATACCACCCAAGTTACCTGACTGTGGGATTTTTGCACTGTAATGCACAGTGGACTACGAAAATATTCAAGAATTTATGCACTGTAATACACAGTAGCCTGCGAAAATGCACAATACTTTTTATGCACAAAACAATGAGTAGTACACCGCCGCACCCTGCTAGAGGAGGTACCTATGGAAATTTTGAAATTAAGCACCTCACTTTCGTGGCTCTGATACCATGTAGAATTTTCAATACCAATTAAGTATTGCCTGGATTCTCCTGATCTAACAATTATTTGTCGCTTGTTAAATACATAATCGCTTCTACTAATATTCTTGCAGAATTTAAACCACGATCGACAATGCAATATCAAGAAAAAGAATCAATCAAACATAGCACATATGTTTTATTGGGAAAACATAAAGGTAAAAACCCCACTATCATGTATTATGTATATCATGGATCATGAAACAATATCATACAAAAATCTAATCCAAGAGATCTCAGTACAATACAATCGTCTCACACTGTCATACAAAAATCAGCCAATACATATGCCAATTCTCTTCCTCCAAATAGCCTACTTCGTCTATGCAATCCCTGCAATGGATGAATGCATCCTCTACACTAGGCTGCACATGCTCATGGGCATATCCACTGTGTGTGTGATTGAATGAGTGCACTTCACTCAAAACACAACTTATAGCCAACCTGTCCCTTTCACCTGTTATCTCAACTGGGTCTCCATTGGATCTGACATGCATGTAGTTAACAGTGGTAAATCTTCAGTTGCATGTGAGATCACTGATTGTGAATTAATTAATAATTAACTCACTGAATTCTCACTAGTGCAAGTTTAGTTACAACTAGTACAACTGAGCTTAACTACTTTACAACTCACATAACTACACTTATAACTCTGTTACAACTTCAATTCACTTCCATGTCCCATCAGTCAACCTTTAAACTCGAATTTCCTATAATTAATTGATTTTCCATTTCAGTTAATTATTTCAAGTAATTATGAGATAATAGATTAATATTTATTATCCAATTTATTTCAGGGAAAAATAAATTAGACACACATTTCTTGTTGACTTTTCAGTAGAATATATCCCGGAGGTTCCGGATTCGATCCACCACAATGCACATTCATTTTTTTGTTGGTTATATGGTAGTTGTTTTAAACCATATGTTATAAATAACATATATGTGGTGGCACATCATCCGTGGCATACAGTTTTTACCACCCCCACAAATTTAGGTATGGTTATATTGAATTTAAATGAACCATGGGATAGGGGCTTAGGCCCTCGACCCTTTTTTTCGCTGAACAAACATTTAAATGAATTCAAATATATTTGTTGCCATATATAGGTAAGAACTAATGTGATGGTGCAATGGAAACGAAGGTTTGTGTAAGGTTATAGGAGGTCCCAGGTTCGATCCTATGGACTCCCATTAAAAATTAAATATAACCTTAATCGTGATAGACCAATCAATGACTTCCATGTGGAAGTCTCTCATTGGCTCCCTTGTGCCACATGTCAAAACATGATTGGTCCACTTGAACTGTACAAACTGCCACATCACCTTCCAACTGGATATGCCACGCCACCTGCCTACCATGTGTCACCATATGAGGTCACCACATCAGCAGTGTATGACATGTACGGTCATGCCACATGTCACTCTTGTAGTGGTTACACGTGTCACCTTAACCCCTTTGAATTTTGCCTAGTTTGACCATCCATAACTTTTGCATGCGAACTCCGTTTGAGGCAATTTTTATGTCATTGGAAAGCTATTGCCGAGATCTAAAAAATGATGTAGTTTTTGAGAGAATTTGAGATGGTCAATTTTTAAGATTTTATAGATCGTCCTGAACCTCTATGAGCATTCTGAATCTTCCTGGACCTTCTGTGGATGTTCTAGATCCTCCTAGAACACACCTTCCCACTGAAGAACTTTTGGACCTCCAAAAGTATGAATATTACAATAACTTAGTGGTGATAACTCTTACTCACTCTTCCATCTTATTGTAATTCTCATATCCAGTAACTTAGTGATAATGAAGCTTCTTCACTCGTCCATCTTGTCGAATATTTTGGGACTTAATATTTATCTTGGATCTTGGATCTTAGATCAATGTACTTTTGTATGCTTCTAAAATATGACTCTAACTCTGGCTCATGGATTCCTTTACACAAAATTTAGCTCACTGAATCTCTACAATAATTGTATCAGAATTATGTACTCAACATCCACTCCCATCTCTTTCTCTGTTGAAGATATTCTATCCCGAACAATATGAAACCAAGTCGAATGTTGATCTATGCCTTTCCCTTTTGGACTCTTTGTTCTTGTACTACTGATGTATTTGTAGGAGTCTCTGAATGAATTCCCTCTCCATTACTTCTCTCCTTCCTTGAAAACAATTTTCATATGTATTGAACTGCTTCTTCTCAAGTTATACATCTACATGATCATGACATCGTATTTTGAAGATGCTTATAGAATGCATCTTTGAAAAGAAGATTTTTTCTCCTTTACTAGCTCTAGGAGTATTTACATAACTTCGATGCTCTTCCCACTTTCGATATACATTTTCCAACTTTTTGTTCCGTCACCTCTGGTACTTCAAAATAAGAATGTTGACTTATACAATTCAATCCATATGTATCCCTTTAGCTAATAATAAGAAAAAACAATTTCCTATATTTTTTTCAAAAGGCTTAGACATATTTATAAGATCCCTCTCACTCCTATAACAACATATACAATGGCTATATAGAAATTCTCTTACAAAATTTCTCTCACTATTATCAACATATAAGGTGGATATAGAAATTTTACAGAATTCCTCTCACTCTTATAATCTACAATGAGTGTCTTACAATCCTTCTAATATACTTAGGATATATCTACATATTCATATCATCTTACATTTACAAATATACATATTTATAATGATGGATGGTTTATTCATGGACTCATCCTCCCCTTAATACTGGAAGGAGTCTGACATCTTCCTACCTCTGACAATGCATCTGATGTTGATGTTGAATCTGACACCAACTCTAATGTTGAATCCAAGAAACCATTAGAACAAATTATAGGTCTTCCCAGTAACCTATATAACCTCTCCTTGCGAACAACAAACACTATTGTTGTGTCTTGAGAAACTTCCCTTGAATACACAAGTACATGGCCATTCTGGAATGCGTCTGCATAACCTTCATCTTCAAAAGCCACAACTAAGAGTAGTTATACTTTCAAATATGGAACATACAAGTACATATTCTCTGTTCTCAGAAATCCTCCCAACTCGAGCTGGAATCTTACATATCCATACCCGGGTTATTGATTTTTTAGTGTTAGGTCCATATCCTACATAGTGATCTATGTCGGTCTTTGAGAAATTTATGAATACTAATCTCATCCTGGTCATGTGGAAAGATGAGCTACTTTCCACAAACCATTCCTTGATGTCTTCGTATATCACTCTATTAAGACCAACCATTAAGAAGTATTCTTTCTCAAAAATTTCAGCAAGACAATTAACTTCATTTGGGGTTGTTTCTTGTCTTCTTGCAAGTGCCTTTACATATTTATGGTCCTGCTTCGAACATAAGTGCGGATAAAGTTTCCAACATTTATCAATCTGATGTCCACTCTTACCATAATAAGAGCAGATTATCTTGTTCCTATCTTGGAACCATGATCCCTTTTTTCCATTCCCCCTTTTCCTCTATTTTGAGAAATGACCTTTACCTTTAGCCTTCTTATTGGAAGGAATTTCTTGCACAAACTGTCTTCTTAGACATTTCTCCATGTCATGGTTACTAGTTCCATAGGAAGAACATGGATACATAGACCATTTACCAATAGGAAATGTCTTCATTCCCTCTTTAGAATGTACATCTTTCTCTGGAGATGTCTTAGGTTTGTTACCTTTCTATGGATTAGAAGGTCAGACTAACTGCTTATGAAGGACCTCTTCATCTGAAGTTCTTCTTGCTTCAACTGTCCTCGAGCATTCCCTATCTTGATGGGAAAAAGAATAATATGAAGAATCATCCTTCTCCATCATGCCCTTTGAAGGAGTTAGTTTCTCTTGCATYGAAGACTTTACATCCTCAACTTGCCAATCTTCATWGATTGATGTTGTTGGTGCCAATACTTGATCCTTGGTCTGCAAMTTCATTTCTAATTCATGAAAAATACCTCTATGGAATTCCTCATGACATATCAGTCGATCTTGCAACTTCTGCTTCTCTTCCTCGAKATTTTGCAACTGCATCCTTAACTCTTAATTCTCCTTTTGAATTTGTCGAATAATATTCTTCTGCAACCTTAAATTCATGAGAGATTTAATCATTTTATCCTCCCAACAATAGTCTTCAATACCTTCACCAACTTAAGTCTTGGATCTTGTCACATCAACAACTTGCAAATTCATGTCAAAATCAACTCTTATACCACTTGATCCAAAAATCCTTAGATACCACKTATTCCTTTAAAATATACATGTTAGCATCTAACTTGATTTAGAATTAATTCTTGACCGTATTGAGGTGATTTACAAAAAAATGGTGGTGTGCTTCTTATCCAAAATTTCATAAACTGATGATTATTTGAATATTTATGAGATGACACAATATAAAATAAAAGAACTCAAAATACATATGTTGCTGACATATATTACTTCATCTTCAAGTCCCTTCTAGACAGTAAAACTGCTCTTCATTTGCTCAAATTCCAAATTACATTATAACATGGACTCTCTTCAATTCCGTTGCTCAAACACAAAAAATGAGTTTACCATTGAGTTCCTTGCGAAAATCTAAGAAAAATGAGTATAAATCCGACCATATTCTGAATTGGATCAATTTTACCCTCTTTACATGCCAAACGATGTACTATGGCACTCATTAATGGAAGTATGGATTAATACTTTTACAAATGATATTTTGCACAAAAGTAACATCACCATTGAAATCCTCTCGGAAAAATGAAAAAAATGAGTATAAACATGCCTATGTTTAGGAAATATACCTCATGGCATGCATATCGAGACAATACCAAATTAGGATCCTCTTCTTGCATGCAAATCTATGCAATTTGTACCATACTTGGCCTCAAGATCCATGCCTACATTGGGCTCTACACCAACACTAGGATATGTGTCTTCCTAGGAATGTGTGCCTATCTCGGTCCACGTTCCCATTAAATGGGTTGTGAGCCTAAAACCTACAACCCGCACCTTCCGACATCAAATTAAATATATTTTATTCAGTTTGTTGTAACAAGTGGTTCACGTGGAATAGGGGTTAGGACCTCGGGAATATATCTCAGAGGTTCCAGGTTCGATCCACTACAATGCACATTCATTGTTTTGTTTTTTATATGGTTATAACCATATATGGTAGTTGTTTTAAACCATATGTTATAAATAACATATATGTGGTGGTACATTATCCGTGGCATATAGTTTCAACCACTCACGTGAATGTAGTTATGGTTATATGGAATTTAAATGAACCATGGGTCGGGGGCTTAGGCCCTCAACCCTTTTTTTCACCGAACAAACCTTTAAATGAATTCAAATATATTTGTTGCAATATATAGGTAAGAGCTAATGTGATGGTGCAATGGTAGTGGAGGTTTGTGTAAGGTTATAGGAGGTTGCGGGTTCGATCCTCCGAACTCCCATAAAAATTTTATATAACCTTAACCATGATAAGCCAATGAGGGACTGCCACCTGGTAGTCTCTCATTGGCTCCCTTGTGCCACATGTCAAAACACAATTGGTCCACCTGGACTGTAAAAACTGCCAAATCACCTGCCAACTAGACATGCCGCATCACATTCCTTCCACGTGTCACCATATTAGGTCACCATGTCAACATTGTATGGCCTGTACGATTGTTCCATGTGTCACCCTTGCAGTGGTGACACGTGTCATCTTTGATCCCTTTGACTTTTGCCTAGTTTGACATGAACTTTAACCATCCATAACGTTTGCATACAAACTCTGCTTGAGGTGATTTTTACACTGTTGGAAAGCTATCATCGAGTTATATGCAATGATGTATTTTTTGAAATAATTTGAGACAGTCAAATTTTGAGCTTTTATGGATCCTTTTGGACCTTTGTGAGCGTTCTGGATCTTCCTGGACCTTCTATGAACATTATGGATCCTCTTGGATCAGAGGACCAAGCTTATTCTTGAAAACAATATTCACATGTAAAGAATTCTCGAGAAGGACCAAGTATCTTACATAAAGCAAATATTTATACTATGTTAAAAGATTTATAAACCAACATAGCATATGTTATCATAGGATGACATTTCCATCACAACATTCATCAAAGTAAGACACAATATTCAACAAAGGAAAGGAAAACATAGACCACATATGACAAAGAACTCTAAATGATCATTTCATTAGATGCAATAAAGATTTTAATAGACACACATATGAAATCTCATGCTTAAAATTAAAGTTTGAGAGATCAATAATGTTATGTCCTAAAATAGTTCTTGAAGAACCTCAAAAAATTTCAGATATCTTTAATAAAATAAGCAATAATGTGTGAGAGTTCGTAAAAAGAAAATTTCATTTTCCCTTCAAAGAGGATTGGGATTGGCCTACCACAGACCATGGAATGAACTAGAGACTTGGAAGACAAAAGGAGACAATCATAGGTATACCTTATTTTCATAGATCCTTGAACAATAAAGGAAAAATGACTACTAATTAAGAAAGAAATTCAATTGAGAGAAAAAAAAAGTGACTACTTGACTTACTATGAAGGAAATTTTGAACCCTTTGAATGGATTTTACATTTTTTATAGTCTTCTCTTCACCTTCTTGAAACTTATTTTTAGTTAAGGTTAGGGTTTTATTTTTCCTCTTTGTAAATGTKATCTTAGACATGTGTTCCATCAATTTGGACCCACTTTAGAAGCTCAAKAATTTCTTTAAATGAAGCATTTTCCAAAAATAATTTGCTTCCAAGCCCAAAAATAGTCCTGAATGTAATTTAAGTTTTAGGGCATGATAACTGATATTTCAKCCWGTTAAACCAATTCCAATGTGTTCTTCATCTCTTTACCTTCTTATCGAGCTCTTGTTTTCTCAAATCAGACSTAGAGATCAAAAGTTATGAGCTTCAGAAGATGGAGGCTCAACCACCGTTGATCTGTCCTCGTGAGATATGGGCCTTTGATTTGGAAATTCAAATTTCTTTGTCCCATATGCAATATGGGAGGATTCTTATGACATCTTCATAAATAAATTTTGTCTCCATGTTATTTTCGAATGAAGTATCTAGAGAGCCATATAATTCCATGTAGCTTGTGCACAAAGTATCTTTTGAATGCCACATCATCACCCAATCATCATGCCAAGTCACTATCTAGTCATCTTTGTCCATCCATGTGTCACTTGGGGGTAGTTCCACTTTGTTTCCATGTGTCCCAATATGGTAGGTCCATGTCGTTGCCACGTGTCCCAATATGGTAGGTGTACGTCTTTTCCATGTGTCCACGTATAATAGGTCTTCATTGTCATGTTTCATTGGGAGGTGTGTGCMAAAATAAAGAGAAKTAAACTTAGGATAGGAAATAACATTTAAATGAAAAAATATTAAAAAATTAAAGGAAAKGTTGGTGGACTTACATGAATGCSGAGGTAGAGGAGGTAGGTGAGGAGAAAAAACTCGGTAAAAACAACTAAGTATGAGGTAGGGATGCGGGTTGCAGGGGTAGGGAGATATGAGAARTTAGAAGTATGGACTCTTGCATTCTCACATAGACTTAGTGTAAAAAAGAGTAAGAWGTGGTAAGTCATGAAAAATGACTAAATGTTGGGGAGGTAAGTCATAGAGTTTTGTGAAATGAAAATGATTAAGTATGAAAATGGAAGATGGAAATAAAAAAATGAATGTAGAKATAATTAAAATGAATAAGTGGAAATGGAAAATGCAAATGAATTATGAAAATGAACATAGAAATTATGAAAATGACTAAGTGGTGGGTATGATGAAAATTWACWAAGTGRACAATGAAAATGGAAATGGCCAAGTATGAAAATGGTGTGGAAGATTGGAAAAATGTCTAAGTATGGAGTATGGGGAGTAGTATGGAGTATGGGGAGTAGTATAGAGTATGGGTGGTAGTGAAAATGACTATATGGAAGTGTAAAGAGTAGAGAGGAAGAAATGAAAAGGACTAAGGGAGAAAATTGGCATATCTTGGGCATATGAGCTCTGTTTTAGATTCTGTAAAATGTTAGATGAAGCTGAAGCCTGACACATAGGGCTATTCAATGAGAAGATGGACATAATAAATTTCCTTATTTTAGTATATTTTCTTTTGTTCTCTTTTGTTCAAAAGAGAAACCATCTTTATTATCCTTTCATGATGAAAAATTGCAATACTCAAGTTGATTTAAAACTTGTTGGGTCTTCATGATCAATAGGTGAGGGTTATTTGGCACTTTCCAAATATGAAAAAAAAATTGGTCTCCATTTTAAAGAAACATAGGTTCATATATTTACCCAAATCACTTAGTTGATGGGTGTGAGGAAAACACATCAACAAAAGATACCAAGCGTGTTGCCTACTCCTTCCAGTATGTTAGGGTGCATGAAGTAATAATTCATACTTATGAAATTATTGTTAATGAAAGTAGACTTATTCTAGAAGTATACATATGATGAAAGATGAGGACAATGGGTGAATTTAGGGATGGAGATCACATAGATATTTATGGATATATTCATGGAGATATTGTGGAGAATGTTATGCTATATTGAACATCTTGTTATGAGCACCTCAATTCTATATTATGAGGCCTCACATATGTATTGAAGTGTGTGAGAGTGATGTATCATTATTGTACATTAATGAAAATGTGATATTTGTGAGTGTCTTGTTGTCCTTATGGATGATTTTTGAGTGTTAATGTTTTTTGTATGCTGCTCATAATACCAACATTTGGTATCAGATCCATGGTATCAAAATAGTTTGCAGATTTATTTTGAATTGTTTCATTGCAAAATCTAGAGAGGAC
>JASDQU011311446.1:14253-25111 GCA_032191745.1 Picea mariana
ACCTCAAGAAGCCTCTCATTTGCACACACGAGTTCAACAATGATCTATCTTCCAAGTGATCTTTTGGTAAACCTTTTTGTAGCATATCTGAGGAAGTGGATCCGAGGAAGAAAGGAGTGTGAAAGTCTCAAAGTTGCAAAGAAGGAAGGGTTTCAGAAAACCCTAATTTAGCTGACCCCAGTGGGTCAGGCTACTGGTGTACCGCGAGGCACTCCCGTGGGTTTTTTAGTACCTATCATGCAAGGCCCTGCGTGATAAATGACATCTATCTAGCGAGGTTAAGCCATATTTTAAAGATTCTTGGTTCATGTTGCAGCAAGGTATGAAGATACAACAGAGTTGTTACAGGTTCTGAGATGGTATGTATCAATTTTCTTCATGGTCTTTTATGTGTTTGGTTGAAGCTTGTATCATGGATGGTATGACACATGCTTAAGGCATGTCTTGGAGCCCCTTTTGGTACATGGTTGCATATGGTTGAGTTTCATGTCTTGGTGATATTGATACATGCTTGAGACATATCCTTGGTACTTAGTTTATGTATGTTATGGTTCATTGTTAGAGGCACATCTTTGTGATGATTGGCACATGTGTGAGGCATATACTTGGTATATGATCTTGGTTGTTATGGTGCATGCTTAATACATTAGCACATCTTGGATACTTGGCATATGGTTTACTGTATGGTATATGCTTAAGGCATATATTGGATACATTGGAATATATCTTTGGTACATGGTGTATGGCATGATTGAGACATAACATGAGTGATATGGTATATGGTTGAGGCACATGTTATGGTACAGGTTTTGGTACATGGTTGATGTGATAGTGACAGTGATAGGTTGATATTTCAGTGACAGTGACAGTGACAATGACAGGTTGATGTATAAGTGACAGTGACAATGACAGGTTGATGTATTAGTGACAGTGGYAGGTACAGGTTGATCAGTGGTAGTGATAGTTTGAGTCTACACTTATATTTCAGGGCAGTAGGATAGGGAAAGGAAAGGGGGTTGTGTCCTCCTTCCAATTGGTGATGAAGAACTTAGGAAGTTGGAGMTTTCTTTAGGTTGGAGCCTGTAAACTAGGGGGKTGGAGCCTCATTCCAATCGTAGCTGGAGAATTGAGGGAGTCGTAGCTTCCTTCAGGTTGGAGCCTGTAAACAGGGGRTTGGAGCCTCCTTCCAGTTGGTGCTGGATAATTTGGAAGTTKGTGCTTCCTGTGAATGTAATCTTTGACATATAAGAAAGCATTATGTGGTTTTCTCTCATTTTGGTTTCCACGTAAATTCTAGTGTATTGTGTATCTGTGGTTATTTGTTATGCATTGTTGATTGATATTKCTCATGATATATTGATGATATACTGTTGATAAAGTTAATGATTACATGTTCTAATTAAAAGTGGTAAAATATTGCATAATATTGATTCACCCCCCCTCTCAGTGTTCCAACATGTCAGAAGTCGAAGCCTTTTTTCTTTGTTGGAGGTTGGAGCATTTTTTCTTTGTTAGAGGTCGGATCCTTTTCTCTTTGTTGGAGGTCGGAGCCTTTTTTCTTTGTCGGAGGTTGGAGGCTTTTTTCTTCCTTTGTGCCGGAGGCAAAAAGTGATTTTTTCTCCACCGTGTCAGAGGCAAAAAGTGTTTTTTCCTCTACCATGTTGTCGAGTTTCAAAGGGAGAGAAATTAAGAAAATTCCAAGTGTTGAAGGCTTTCATGTGTTGGCAAGAAATAATGGTTTTATGTCGATACATCCTGTATCAGTAGACAATAGAGATTGGTCACCAATACATTGTGTATCGATGAGCTAGAGAGATCTTCAAAAKTTTTGAAAAATGGTCAAGTTTTGAAAGGAAAGAAGAGAATTTGGACTTCAACATTTGTAATCAAGAGTCTCTAAGGATTTCTGGTAGTAAGAAACTCCAAAGGGGGCCCAATTTCTTAACTTMTAATAAATGGCTTCATAGTTGAGGAGAATAAATTAGGACAAGGTGATGATGCTAACACAACAATMGCCTGACTTCATAAGTCCATAAGTTGCTAATACGACACCTGATTTAGGCGTCGTTTTTTGGGATGCATAGAGCATAGGGAGAGGTTTATATTGGGATAACCTACCATTTCATTTGAGTATTTCAACAATTTCACGGTTAACAAGGCTTGCTTCACGAGAAATCATTGGCGATTGTTTTGGCACTTCTATGCCTTGAATTTTGATTCCGGCAGTGGCGTTGGAATCATAATATCATAAAAAATACAGTTATCATGTTTTGGAGGTGAAAAAACCATTTTTACCTGTATCCAAAATTGTGAGCAAAGGAATTTGTTAATGGAAGTTCGGTCCTCTTTCTTGCCAATGCTTCATTTGAATTTAGTTCCATTAATTCCTGCAACATTTATGTTATATAGGCTCTTAATTCATTCTTTGGAACTGAAGTTGTTTATCATTGGTTAAGAAATATTATCTTGTGCAAACAACCAATTGAAGTTTGGAGCACGTGACACTAAGTATGCAACAGGAGTACCTATTCTTCTATAAGATGAAATTCAAAGCAAGCCTATGTCTTGTAGATACTGCAATCAACCCATATAACAATAAATGGAACTTTCACAGTCACGATTAGTCATATAATCAAAAGGTGCAAAACATACATGTGGATATGGTACGCATAATGAAAGTTGCTAGCTACACAAACAAACTTGTTAGTATTATTATCATACTCAATCAAGATTGAAACAATGACATAAATCAAAATCAACAAGCAATCAAATGTTCGTCATCTAGTCAAAAGGAAATACTTAACCATTGAAAATCAAAAGAACCTGACTAATGGACAATGTTTTCCCCATTTTGTGGATAACTAAGGAGATTATTTCTCGAGGCCCTCAGGTTGCAAATATGGAGTGTCAAGAGACTCCATGACCAGCAATACCCATTGCATAGATGGAAAACCCACTCACCACCACATATGCTCACAGATTTGCAAATGGAATCCACCACACCAGTTGGCTTCTGGAAGACACTGGGCCTTACTCCATGAGGTACAAGTCAGTATTATGATGTGCATCATTTCAATATTTAATCCATTTGATTATGTTGTATCTTAGATTACTCTAGATTTTATGATATATGCTTGGACATTATGCCTTGTTCCCTGCTTCACATTGGTGGTTGAAATTGTGACCTACTAAGTGGTTTTCCTTGGGGATCGGTTTGCTACTAGGAACTCCCTTGATGATCCAGTGTACCTTTCCCGACCATACTTACAACTTTCCATCATTGTTCCTCTCCATTTCCTTATCTCTTGGGATTTTAGGGTGTATTGACCCAAGAAGGGTTTGTCCCTCATTCTATGGGAAGAAGGGGATGACGGCCCAGAGGGGTTGATGTTGGGTAAAAGATAAAATCCTTGTATAAACCTTCCAGATGCTTCACCCATGGATCACCCAAGAAAGTAGTGAAACATTTATCTTTGAGTAAAGGGTACCCACAATATAATAAATAATGCTTAAAAGGTTAGTTGAAGGATAGGAGGTCTCATCACGAGTCGACCTATCACATCCATGAATATCTATTGGTATTACATTACCATCATCTGGTCACCAAACCAGGATAATGGCTCTCAGTTGCATGGTTGAGAGAAAGGGGGTCTCATCACAAGTGAGCCTTCTCATTTCCACTCGATGTTTGTGGGTGACAATGCCATCATATGGTCACCACACCAGGGCAGTGACCTTCAACCTCTACTTATTCTATATTAAAAGAAAATAAAGAAAGAAATATGAAAGGTAATTGATGGGTTTGGAAAAAGTGCATTGTGGATGAAGGTACCACACACCCTCTACAAAGGAACCCATGAATGAGACACTGCGACCCCTAGTATGTCATGATCCCTATGCACATTGATTTTTGACCCAATTTACATGGATTAGAGATGGATCTCTTGGAAACTCTCCTTGACCTAGGGCAAGATCTACCCAATAGAACACCTCGTCAAACCTCCCATATTCAAGCTTGACGAGTCACATAGTGTATTTGAGCAATTAATTGTTTGATATAGTGATATTTGATGCACATGCTTAGATGGATTATTTATTAATTGGATTCACTTATCATGATGTTATGACCTGAGATCCTTGGAGGGTGTGCTCATTTGTCTTTGCAGGACCTAGTTGGTGGACAATTTTGGGAGAACAAACCTAGCTTGGGCTTCCATGGGGCTACAAGCCCACAAGTTGGATTCTAAGGGCCCGCATGTCGGATGAGAAAGATCAGACTTGGAAAGAATTCATGATGACTTAGGTGACATAGCCCAGCCCTCACTTTCCAAGTGATTTTCGCAGGAGGGGGAAAACGTCCTCTTTTTGAGCTTGACGTCATGTTTGGGGGGCTAGGGTATGGTGGTGAGATGATATGCATTGGCACTTGGACCTTTTGAGGTTTTTGAGGATTTCACCATGAAGGAAGACATGTGGATGCTTTACACGTGGATTTGGGAAGCCTTACTACCCTCCTACATCACCAGCAACCATCTCCTTGTGCCAAAATGTCCCCTAAAGGGGTGACATCCATGTAGATTAGGGATTTATTTGTGCAAAAATGAAATCTTAAATGAATTTTTTAATATTACTTTATTAAGGGGGAGAATATTAGGGTTGTTGACCCCTAATGATTGAGGATATTTTCAGCGTTATGACTTATTAAAGAATTGTATTAAATGAGCATAAAATAAAGTGCACCATAAAGAAGGAAATCTCAGCAATAAGGAGACATAAGCATCAATATGAAACACAAAGCTTGATAACGGAGTTTGTCCATGGGTGGACTATGTCTCTGGGTCCTGCTCTCAAATGGGTAGACCTTTTTATTAACTTGGCAAAATACATAAGTATACCTCATTCTGGAAATGACCTACAGAAGCTTTGCTCAGATCAGAAAAAAGACAACACTATCGAATTCATGGCGTCGAATTACCCAAAAATGATTGTCTCCACGCTTCAATCCGACATTGGCACTTCCAGGCCCATCAAAAATCGTGTCTCGATTTGCATACCTACAACCTGCATTAAATTATTGTACTATACATCGATTTATGTGCCTCGTATGGATTGGGTGCACCTCCTCCCCAGATCTGGAAAAAGGTGATTTAAATATAATAATCACGGGCAGATAGTGCAAAGGACTGGTAGACCGATTGGTAATCCAGACGGAGGTTAAAGTTTGGGGGATCTCGGGTGATCTGGGGTTCGAATCCCCCTGGGACCCTTTTTAGTGTGCCAATGTTTAAGTTTGGGGTTCGTCGGACCTATCGCTAGAACCAGTGTCGGGCGGTCAGAACCGCCCATCCAATATGTGTATATATATATCCATTGACATATATCGGTCGTCGGATCCCGTGTCGGCCGATTTTTTTGTTTTTCTTTATTTGGACCCAACCCTCATTGGGAATTTGTGGGATGCCATGTAGCACCCTGTGATTGGGCCATGTGGTGCCTTCCTATAGGTTTCCCGGTGCACAATCAGCTGCCCAGGTGGTGCTGACATCATCTTCCATGTGTTGTCATCGTACAGGTCCACATGTCACCAAGTGTCTAGCCCACACATGGCCACATTGTGCGTCCGGAGGCTTCCAAGTGTTAACTCATCATTGAGCCATGTGGCGGCCCCTGGATGGTGCCACATGGAAAAATTTGATTGGTCCATTTGGCACCCTAGAAATGCCAAATCTGCCTGACCCGTGGAAACCTGTGGGAATGGCATGTGGTATGATGATGTCAGCATTATGTATTGATGATGTCACCTTGTCCAGTAAACTGTCGACATCAGCAATACGGATGATGATGTGTCCCTTGGTTGACTTGACCTGGTTGACCAAAATTTGACCGACCATAGCTTCTTCATCTGGACTTCGTTTGACGAACTGTTTACGTCATTGGAAATCTTGTGACATGCTCTTCGCAATGGTGCCAATTTTGCTAAGTTTTGAGGACTTTGAATTTTTCCCTTTTCTATTTGTTGAGGCCATTTTGAGCTTCCTAAGGTACTTCTGAGAATTCTAAGTCATTCCTAGTCCTCCCTAGATCCTTTCGGATCATGCCTTACCACTGAGATCTTTTGGATGCCAAAATCCTTTATCAATCAACAAATAAGTGAGGGAATTTCTCCCTCACTCTTCCTTTCTCAATCCACCATACCTTTCCTGGTGGTATGCCCTTTAGGTGCACTCGAAGATAAGCAATGTCATTTCTATGTGAAGTCCTCAGTCTTTGATCTAGAATGACATCTTCCTTCATCTGCTCCTTGACTACTTGGTTGACCTGTTGAATCCTATAAATGAACTTGTGGGTTGCATCTCTCTCCCTGACATCTTTCCAATACAACAAGTCCAAGGGGATATTAGGTAAATACCCAAGACAAATCTCGACTGCTGAACCTTGAGTGGAAGAGTACATCACTTTATTGTAAGTAGGTTGGACATAAGGAAACTGATTGTTGCAGTATCATTGAATCAAATGAACCATTTTACTATTTACCACCTCTGTCTGTTTGTTGGCCTATGGATGGAAAGTAGTACTCATCCTGGTCTTGGTGTCCATGAGCTGCCAAAAATTTGTCCAATATTCTCCTAACAATTGAGACTCTCAATCGGAGATAAGGAATGTGGACAACCTGAAATGGACCCATACATACTGGGARAACAACATAGCAACACGCTTGTTACATGAMTTTTCCACTACTACATACAAGTAGACATGACTCATACTGAACATGGGTAATCCCATTACAAAATCCACTAAAAAACTTTCCCAAGGATAAGACGAAACAGAAAATGGTGTGTGCAACCCTATCCTTTCATTAGTGGACATACAAAAGTACAACACACATTCCTTTATAATTGTGGTTACAAACTTTTTCATTCAAGGAAAATGTACTACAACCCCCAAATGCCCAAACACAAAAGAAGCACAGGCTTCTACAATTACATGAATTTCCTTAAAGGAAGGAATACAAGGCCTACTCAAATGGTGGAGTAAGTTGTCTTACAAACAAAACTTCTTCCCTTACAAACCCTAAAACATCCCACATACATCTTCGAATATTTTATCAATAGCATGCCATCCATAATTATTGATATGAGCTAAGGAAAAATTCTTCAAAATAATAGATGTAACACTAGAATATCTAAAAAGCATGGTTGTCCTCATGACATTGGTATTGACACTGATATCCATCTTACATGGTTGTTGAAGGTCAGATAAGCTAGCATTGGCACAATGTCGATCTTTAAAGTGTCGAAGGTCTTCTGTTGGCTTCCTTCCCACTGAAAGACTTGTCTCCTCTCAAACAATTCATTCTTATGTAAAGGATCAAGAGAATTAACAACATCAAACTTATCATGGCATTCTCCTTTTACAATCATGAGTACAAGATTCTTGTTAGTGTTTATAACTCTTTTTACTTGGCTTGAACTAACAAGTGTTAATTTGTCCTTTATGTTGTGAGATTTAATGGTGTATTCCACTCCATATTTTGTAAGATGGTATTTGTTTTCCTTTCGAAAGAAGATAGCCTTCCTATCATAAAGATAGGGACTCCCTAATACAATACCACAGACATCCAAAGGAACCACATCTAAATCCACTTCATCTATCATCTTAGAAGAAATAGTAAACCTCAACCTACACTGCTTAGTTACATTTAACTTTTCTTTATCAGATACCCAACCGAGAGGATAAGGTTTATGGTGAGGTCTTGTGGTTATTTCCAATTTCTTAACAAGTGTCTCTGATATCAAATTAACCTGGGAACCTGGATCAAATAATGTATATATATTTGTATGTTTTGATACAAATCTTATGTGGAATAGTTCACTTCTCCTTTTATCATCATCACGTGATTCAATTAAATAACTTGAACATGCATAAAAAGAATCTTTACCTTGCATTCCAACTGTTGCGATCATCTCTTCATCACCTGAATCAGAACCCAAGTCTTGTTGCACCGTAGCATTTGTCTTAGGCTTCCCCTTGCTTCCAAACTGCTTTGGCCTTAATTCTAGATGGATTTTCTAACAATGCTCCCTATCATGACCAGTTTTCTCATAATGGTTGCAAGAGGGTTTTCCTTCCTCCTTCTTTGTTGCAACTGTCCTCTTGTCCTTCCCTTTTCCTTTTTCCATTGAAATGGTTTTTGGAACGCTTGAATGGTTTTTCCTCCTGTCCATTCTTACCCCTGCTTTCAAGGCGAGTGGCTTGCACACAAACTTCATCAAGACTAGTGTTGGCACAAGGGCAAACCCAAGGTTCAACGCTAGAACAACACACCAACAAAACCCTAACTACCGACCCTTTCAGAAACACCTGCGAAGCAGATGAAGTCTCACCCAAGGTAGAGGCAAGGGTGGTTGCGAGACTCAGGTGTCTGCAACCTTAGCTGGGACACAAATCTATGATTATGATACTTAATAGAGCACTTAACACTGTCAGATCCTCAATATGCAATCAATATCTACTTCGCTGATAAAACAGAGCTTCGCAACATTCACATTGATCTAATGTAATTAAGCACTTAGCACAAACAAATGGATTAGGTCTAGTAGAAGCAAGCACTAAGCACATTCATAAAAGTCAGATCTAACATTCATAGCACAAATCATAAGCAGATCTATCTATCTATATCAAAGAACTTAGCAAGAGAAGTTATAAACACATCAAGACAAGCACAAAGAGAAACAACACAGTGTTTATGTTGTTCACCCCCACTCTGGGGCTATGTCCACCAACTTTTCTTCTTTATTGTCTTCAGTGAATTGGTTACAAGAACATGGCCTCAAAATCTTACTTCGCCTAGGACAGGAGATTTTCACACCTCGCTATATCCTCCTTCCTTGCGTTACAGCACAAAACACTCACAGCCTGTTGCGATACCTTGCACCTAGCTCTGCAAGTCTCTCACAGTATGCAAAGAGCATCTTCACACCATACTTGCACATAGTACTTAGCTATCTTGCATACACCAGATAGATGCACCACCACTTCTATCTAGCCTAAGAATCTATTTATATACTACAAAATAGGCCTAAACATGGGTAAACCCATGGGTCAACATCCCAATCCCGTTACATAATCCCAAAAACCCAAAAAGGGGCTGAGATCTCATGATCTCCGCTTCGTCTTGCGCTCCTCCTTCGACAGGTTTTCGAAGTCCAAAATAGGTCAACATGACCAAGAATATCACAAATCTTGGTCAAGGGCCAACAATTGGTGGGGTTAAACAATAGTAAAGTATGGTGAATGTAACTTTGTAGTGCACCAATGTATTTCATGAATGTCTCATAGGAATCTAAAGGAATGTTTAATGCAAGTGCCTTCTTCCTAAATTCCTCTGTGAAACCTTGTACAGTTTGACCTTTGCCTCGTCTTGATGTTTTCCATTCCATCATTTCTTTATGTAAATAACCCAATGGATAAAATTGCTTCCTTAATGTTGATTTAAAATCCGACCATGAGTAAAGGAGCTTACCACTCTTACCCTTATCCTGAAGCTTTCTCTCCCGCCATATGAGAGTATATGAGAGTGGTGCCTTCCAACCAAAGAGAGGCTAATTTCACTTTCACTTCCTCTTCATCAATATGTTGTACACATAAATATACTTCAACCTATCGGATCCAATCATCTAGCTTTTCAGGATTAGCATCTCCATTAAACATAGGGAAATCAAATTTTACATCAAGCTCTAGTAATGGATTTTTCAAAGAGGCTTTATGGTGAACATTAGAATGATGAGAATGATAAGAATGATGAGAATGAGCAGAGGAATAAGAGCTAGAAATAGATGGTGGATATGGAGGTTGAGGAGGGTCTCCTCCAATCCCTTAGTTCACTGAAGCATTTTCATCCGCTTGGGCTTCCTTTTTCTTTCCCTTCTTCTCCATCCTCTTCTCGTAATCTACATACATTCTCTCGATCATATATGGCATGCAGTAGAAGATAATATGGAATTTTTTCTCATGTTCATCATGCTTTTCCTCGTCATCCATTTTCTTCCTTCGRAATGCATGGCCAATCTCCRGGTTGAAAGTTTTAAGTGTTCCTTCACCCTGCTTATGCTTGGCCCTAGTAAAAATTCACACTCAACAATTCAAGTCAAAGATGACTGCTCTGATACCAACATGATCCAAGATTTTTTCATCATTGTGACTTATTAAAGAATTGCATTAAATGAGCATAAATTAAAGTGCACCATAAAGAAGGAAAGATCAGCAAGAAGGAGACATAAGCATCAATCTGAAACACAAAGCTTAATAACGGAGTTTGTCCATGGGTGGACTACGTCTCCAAGTCCTGATCTCAAATGGGTAGGCCTTTTTATTAACACAAAAAAATAATTTGGCAAAATACATAAGTATACCTCATTCTGGAAATTACCAAATCTTTGCTCAGATCAGAAAAAATATAGCACCATTGAATTCGTGGCRTCAAATTACCCAAAAATGATTCTCTCCATGCTTCAATCTAACACTGGCACTTCCAGGCCCATAAAAAATCTTGTCTCGATTCGTGTACCTGCAACCTACATTAAATGACTATACTCTGCATCGATTTCTATGCCTGGTACAGACTGGGTGCACCTCCCCCCTAGCTTTGGAAAAAGGTGGTTTAAATAGAATATTCGCAGGCAGATAGTGCAAAGGACCAATAGACAAATTGGTAATTTGGGCAGAGGTTAAATTTTGGGGGATCTTGGGAGATCTGGGGTTCGAATCCCCCCAGGACCCTTTTTGGTGTGCCAATGTTTAAGTTTGGGGTCCGCCAGACCGGTCGATAGAATCGGCGTCGATCGGTCAGAACCGCCCA